>BSBK01003660.1:0-235000 GCA_027943335.1 Chamaecyparis obtusa | reverse complement strand
ATTTGTTAGATCATCATAGCATATCATTTTTTACATATCATAGATTCATATTAGTTTTCATCATATCATTGCATAGAAAATTAAAAAAAATAGATTAATTGCATTCATATTTCATATCAGTTTTGCATTCAAATCCTTCATTTAGTTGTCGTCAAGGTCACTGATCTTGATAACAATCTGAGAACATTATACTCACACCTATTAGAAGGCAATAAATCACCTAGTTAGATTAGTTTTCATTTATTGCATGATTTTGATTTCAACTAACCTCTAATATTTTACTGAAGTGTTGTGTCTACAGATTAGGTACAAAATTCACACACACAGTTCACACTATTAGAGGATCTGATGGTGTTATTGATGAAGACACTGTGGTAAGAAAAATTATAAGGACTTTATTGCTTGTGTATGCCATCATAATATCTGCAATTCATGAAAATAGGTCAGCACCTAATAGTACTCTCACTCTTGATAATCTGATTGGAAAGCTAACAACTTTTGGACTAAATAACTATGACGATAGTGTTGTACCATCTATTGAATCTGCTTTTATGTCTTCTCTAATGATTGGTAATTCTAGTAGTAGAAATAATAAGGATGATAGTGATAGCAATATTAATGATGAGCTTGATGAGCTTGAAGCTCTTATGGCTAGCAGATTACCTAAAGGAAAAGGTAGATATAGAGGCAAATTACCTTTAGCATATTTTAACTGCAAAGAAGTTGGTCATATTGCTACTAGATGTCCAAACAGGAAGGAAGATGATAGAAACAAGGACTGATTTGGTGAAGGAAGCTATGGGAGAAGAGGCAAAAGAAGTTACCGACACTACAATAGAGACAACCAAGACAACAATGATAAGAGCAAAAAGGTATGTTACATTGCAGAAGAAAATGAATCAGAATCTAATTCACATGATGATGTAGAAGTGGTATTTGTTTCTATGAAGGATGATTCTAAGGAAGAAGAAAGGTATGTAGAAACAACACTAATTTCTAAGGTTAATAAAAATGATACATGGATCATTGATAGTGGCTATGCACATCACATGACTGGTGATGAAGAGAAATTTAATCATCTTGAGCAATATAATGGAGGATCTGTAAAAATGGGTAATGACACACCCTGTATGGTTAGAGGAAAGGGATCCTTACTGATAAATGATAGAATCCAATGTGATAATGCTTATTGGGTAGAAGGACTAAACTATAATTTGCTAAGTGTGGCACAGCTGAACAATTCAGGTCACTGAATAGCTTTTGAGAGAAAGAAAGTAAAAATATTTGATGATGGAGGAAGACTTGTTGGAATAGGAGCACAATCGAAAGGTAACTTGTTTTATCTTGATAATGCAAAGTCTTCTTGTTTAATGATGAGAAATGAAGATGCTTGGTTATGGCATAAAAGGTTATGTCATGTAAACTTTGATAACATGATTAAGATCAATAAAAAGAAAAAGGTTAGAGGTCTACCTAACTTATATAAGCTTGATCATGTTATGTGTCATGAGTGTTAGAAAAGTAAAATGACAAAATCTAGTTTCAAAAGAAAAGATTATTCAACAAAGAAAATACTTGAATTGGTTCACACCGACCTAAGTGGTCCCATGATTGATGACTGTCATGTTCTTGAAAGAAAAATCAGAGGCATTTAAAATGTTCAAGTGGTTTAAAGAAAAGGTAGAGAAAGAGATTGGTAAAGAACTGAAATGCTTAAGATCTGACAGAGGAAGTGAATTTATTTTTGATGAATTTACTAACTATTGTAATGAGCATGGTATAAAAAGATAGGTCTTTGCATCGAGAACACCTCAATAGAATGGAATTGTTGAAAGGAGGAATAGGTCAATAGTTGATTGCACAAGGACATTGGTGATAGAGAAAAATGTTGCTCAGGCATACTGGAGAGAGGCAGTTAGCACAACTATTTATATTTTAAACTAAGTACAGTCGAAGGACACTAACAAAACACCCTATGAGTTATGGTTTGGACACAAACCCACTATAAGTTATTTCATAATTTTTGGAAGTAAATGCGTTATTCTGAAAGATGAAAGAAATGGAAAGTTTGACTCAAAAGATGATGAAGGGGTATTTCTTGGATATTCCACTAAAATCAAAGCATACAAGTGTCTAAATAAAGTTACTAATAAAATGATTGAAAGTGCTAATGTCAGGGTTGATGAGTTTGATGAAAAGAATGCAAAAGAAAGCACAAAGGAACCAAAAGACTATAGTAGATTCACATACATTGAAAAACTAGAGTATCTATTGAAGCCATAGATAATGACAACTGGTCAGCAGGAAAATAACATTGATGAACAGGAAAGAGAAACCGATGAGCAGGAATGGCCTATCATGCAAGCAAATGAACCTGAATAGGATGAACAAGAAAGAAGAGATTAGATACTAGAAAGCTTTGTCGAAAGACTGATGAACTACAACTAATTTAGAACCAGAATGAAGAATTTGTAATTTGAGATTACTAAGGAGTTGATGATTAGATATGCAAGATGATTAAATCAGTATTATGTTGTCATTGATGTCAACTAGCTTGATAATACTTATATTGTAAGTTACTACACCGACACATCTAAAGGAAGGTGAAAGAGATGAAGAACATAACTATCTACATGAGGAAGATGCATATGATAGATGAGGATAAGGAATACATTGAGTAACTTGTTGATGAGTCTATGACTTAATGAAATTGACTTTATTATGTTGCATTCATCTATGATGAAGAATAGAGTTGAAAGACAAAAAGCAGTGTTGTCGGTAAATAAAGCATTTTAGTATACACTGAGGAAGTGTAGTGTATATCGAGTGTAGTATTAACAGATATTGTGTTCACTTATGCATTTCTTTGTTAACCGAGCAAAACAAAAAGGAGTTAAATGATCAGTTTAGTCATTAAAGTGGAGAGTTGTACAGTGTATGAAATTGAGGTAACATATAATGTTTGTTATGAAGATTGATGACTGACATAAATCAAAAGGATCTAATGGAGAAGATTGAAACATGTTACTGAAACATTAGCTGAGGGAGCTTAAAGTGGAAAAATCTATGAATATGATTAAGCAGCAAAATTTGATGGAGGAAAAGAAAATGATTTACTCATCTATATAAGAGACATTGGTTTCATTATGAAAAGGATGCCAGCGTGAAGAAGTTTCCATGCATTCTGATCATACTCGATAATAAGAACTGAGCTACAAAATAGTTACCGAGCTATAGAGAGTTATTACCGATGGATAGTAAGTTGATATAGTATTGAATCTAAAGTGTTATATTGATCAGAAATATTTGAATGAGCTGAAAATTGATTTGTAAACTACAAACTAAAGTTGTTTTAAGGTAGATCATCTACTATTACACATTTAACCATTGTACATAGTCAAATCTCTTAACCGAGTGGACTATGAAAGTATTTTGATGTTTCTATCCCCTCTCATTATTTCAGTCAAGGGTCCACAAATACTACTAAATTTTTTGATAAATTTTCTGTAAAAGCTAGCAAAACTATGAAAAGATCTTACCTCAGTAGCACTCCTTGGAGTAGGCCATTCAAGGATAGCCTGTACTTTCTCTGGATCCATTTTCAGACCTTTTGCTAAAACTAAAAATCCCAAATACACTAATTCCTTCTTCACAAAACTACACTTCTTCAAATTAATCAACAATTTCTCATCTCTCTACTTCTCAAACACCATACGAATATGCATCATATGCGCCTTCAATGTCTTGCTAAAGATCAAAATATCATCTAAGTAAACAATGAAAAACTTACTTAGAAATTCTTTCAGAACCTTGTTCATGAGCCACAGGAAAGTGCTCGGTGCATTAGTTAGCCCAAAAGGCATGACTAACCACTCATACAATCCTTCTTTTGTCTTGAAGGCAATCTTCCATTCATCTCCTTCTCTAGTCTGAATCTAGTGATATCCACTCCTCAAATCTATCTTTGAGAAATACACAACCCCACTCAAATAGTCCATAATATCATCCATTCATGGCAATGGAAATTGACACTTGATTGTGATCTTGTTTATTGCTCTAGAATCTGTACACATCCTCCATTCTCCATTCTTCTTTGGTGCTAATACCACTGGTACAACATAGGGACTCAGACTCTCTCGAATCAACCCCTTCTATAATAACTCATGTACTTGTCTGTTCAACTCTTCAATTTCTATTGGTGTCATTCTATGTGCTGCCTTGTTTGGAAAACTAGCTTCTAGAATCAAATCCATTTGATGATTGATCTTCCTTACTAGTGGTAATCCATTAGGTACATTATTAGATACAATATCTTGAAACTCATTCAACAAATCTGCAACCTCTATAGGTACATCCTCCATTTCCTCCTCATGCCTCATACCATCTAGGAATTGTCTTCCATCAAAAAAATATATTCTCTCATTACCACATACCTTTTCTTTGGTCTCCTTCAATGGCTTTAGCTTATGTCGCACTCCATCCTTTGTCAGTGAATAGGTATTCGCACGACCATCATGTCCAACACATCTATCAAACTGCGATGGCCTACCCAACAACATGTGACATGCATCCATAGGTATGATATCCAATAGTACCTCATCATGGTACCCACCAATCTTGAACTTTACTAGGCACTATTCACTGACCATGACCTTGTGGTCATCCTACACCTAGGCAATCTGATATGGATGTGGGTGTTTTTGTCTCTTGAGCTTCAACTTTGTCACCATCTTTTCTAACACCAAATTTTCAGTGCTTCCACTATCAATAATCACATCACAACATTTACCCTCCCACTTGCATCTAGTGTGAAATAGGCTCCTCCTTTGTTCAGGCTCATTCTCACCACTCAGCAGGACTCTTCTGTTAATCAACATTTCTCCTCGTTCAACATCTTCATAATTTGAGGATCTGGCATCTTCATCTACATGTGCCACTCTAGTCTGGCCTTCATTCCTCCTATCAATCCTTCCTTGGCATTGAGGACATTTAAATGCCCTATGACCTTCTTCTCCACAGTGAAAACATGTTACATGGAAACCTCCTCTTCCTGAACCTTGTCCTCTTCCTCTTCCTCTCTGATCTCTATTGTTCTGATCTTGGAAATGATTGAAGTTGTTTCCTCTCTGATTTTGACAACTACTAGCCTCATCCTTCTTTTTTAGATCTTCATTTTGGCCTCCATATGACTATCCACTAGATCATCTACTGCGACCTCTTCCATTTTGTCTGCTCTCAAACTTCTTGTTCAGCTTTTCCTCTACTTTTAGGGCAAATTGGTATGCCTCTTCAATACTGTTCATTTGAACTAGATTTAGCTCCTCTTGAATGCTTGGCCTCAACCCATTAAGGTAATGGGAAACTTTCTCCTTATTAGCTTCTACATGGCCTATTCTGATGAGGATTCGATAGAATTCCTCTGTATACTCCTGAACGGATCGTCCCGCTTGTTTCAAACTTTGCATTTTCTTTAGTAGGTCAAGCTCATAATCAACAGGGATGAACTATCACTTTAATTTATCCACCATCCAATCCCATCTTGTGATTTTATCTTTCCCTCTTCTATTTCACTCCAATTGAATCTCTTGCCACCAGATCTTTGCATGAACTTTCAGTCTAGCCTTCGCGAATTTGACCCTATCAGGATCCTCAATATCTTCATACTCAAAATATTCTTCGCATTCATTGATCCAGTTGATCAACTCCTCTAGGTTAAGATTTCCTAAAAATACAGGAACCTCAATCTTAGGTCTTTTTCTGATATTGGAAATAGCCCAAAAATGTCTTTCTTCCTCTTGGTTTACAACTTTGACTTCTCCTTCTTGATCTTCTTCTTCGGCTTCATCCTCTCTTTCGTCTCTGACATTAAGATTCATTCCTCTGCGAATCTCTTCTTGCAATGCTCACACTTGTCTCTGGAGAACTCTAACCTCAAGTGTTACAACACCAACTCTTCCACCACGTTCCCTTCATGGAGGCATTTTTATGATGCATGCTGAAACCCTAACCATAGTCCTAGTGCAAACTGCCTCACAGTCAGTGATCTGTTTACACATAAACCCTAACCCACGGTCCTGGTGCAAACTGCATCACAATCGGTGATTTTTTTACACACTTGGGAACTACTCTAATACCACTTGATGAAGGGTGCTCCCCTTAATACCACAAACACATAACAAAAATAGAGAAATAACAACAACATGCAAGAATAGAAAATTGGCTTCTTATTATCTCCACAAATGTGGAATTACAAACTTTCAAAATTATAATATTCAAAGCCACATGGGCATTCCCTTACAATATTCTATAGGAAAAAGCCTCGAATCATTACCCAGATCTACTACCCAGAACTGCCTAAGACAACACTACAACCTTCCTTATATAGGCAATTTTTCATCGCTTGGGAAGCTTCCAGAATTTTTAGCCAACAAGGCCGACCAAACTTAGAATTATTTTATTTTTCATTTTATTACATCAAAGTCAGCTCAAAATAACTTTTGAAACCCAAACAAAAATTTTGAAGGAAAATCATTTTCTGCCATTTCAGGTGACCCAACTTCCGAAGACCATAAGTCATCACCTGTTGACTGATTGATTGTTATAACCCCATTTCAGAAAGGGCATGTGGAGCTCTACAATGCTTGAATCAACAAAGCTTCATTCAATTGAAAATTTGACCTTGTTTGGGGCTTCTAAAGCCTTCAAAATTGAGTTCAAAGTTTTTGTACTCTGTTTCCAAAATTGAAAAGTTTCAATATCTTCAAAACTAGACTTGATCTAGCAATGAAACTTTACAAGCAGGCTGATATGACTAAAATGAATCTCCAACTATGAAATCAGAACATTTCAAGATTGTATGACCAACTTACTAAAAATAGAAAGTTTCCATAAATAGTAGCTCTACACAAGATAACCCTTATTGAAAAGAAACCAGAAATATTTTTTGGTGATGCAAGATTGTTCTTACACCTAGGATGCTCCTGCATCAGACACCCGAGGTAATTTGAGAAGTGACCCTATCATGACTCAGGTGTGAAGAGGGAAACTAAGATGGTTAACCTCCTGCTTTGTCAGCCATGATGAATCTTCAATAGGTCATCCTTTCCACTTGACCAGATATTCTTCATATGTCTTGTTCCTTGTGCTTCTGCCAACATGACTATCTAGTATATCCTCAATCTCCTTAGTATCTGAACTAGTTGATGGAATACTCCACTGTGTTTTTGTTATCTCATCTTCAACACCTCCTCCATGATACTTTGTCAAATCTAAAATGTTAAACAATGGTCAAATATTCACTTCAGTAGGAAATTCTACCTCATATGCATTTCCTGAATCATGCTTCTTCAGTATCTTACATGGCCCAAACTTCTTCATTTTTAGCTTGTTGTATGTACCAACTGAAAATCACTCCTTCCACAAATGAACCAAGACTTCATCTCCAACTTAAAATTCCTTATGCCTCCTTTTCTCATCTACCTTAGCCTTATACTGTGCATTCATCTTGGTAATATGCTTCCTTACCTCCTCATGGTTTTTCTTCAAGTGTTCTGCAAAATCCTCAGCTTCAACACTACTTATTCCTCCTTTATCTATCTTTCTCAATTCAGATGAATTTCTAAGACTACAACCATATACAATCTAGAATGGTGATTTACTAGTGCTCCTATTGATAGAATTATTATATGCAAATTCTACCTTTGGTAAAATCAAATCCCATCCTGTTGGCTTATCTCCAACCAAACATCTCAGTAAATTCCCCAAACTCCTATTCACCACCTCTGTCTGTCCATCAATTTGTGAATGATATGATGAACTGAACTTCAAATCTATCTTCAACTTCTTTCATAATGTACGCTAGAAATATCCAACAAACTTAGTGTCTCGATTTGAAACTATGGTCTTTGGCAAACCATGTAGTCTCACTACTTTTCTAAACAACAATTCTGCTACATGAACAACATTATTAGTCTTCATGCAAGGAATAAAATGTGCCATCTTTGAAAATCTATCAACCACCACAAAAATTGAATCATGTCACTATTGAGTTCTTGGTAAACTAAGAACAAAGTCCATACTGATATCCTCCCAGGACTTCTCTGGTATAGGTAATGGCTAATACAACCCTGTATTCTACTTCACTCCTTTCACCATCTGACATACTTTGCAACTTTGTACAAACTTCTTCACATCTTGCTGCAACTGCGGCCAATAATAATTCTCACTAACCAAAGAAAGGGTTTTATCATGACCAAAATATCCAGCCAATCCTCTGTAATGCTTCTCTTTGATGAGATTCTCCCTCATAGAACTTCGTGGAATGCACAAATGACTCCCCTTGAATAGCATATCATCCTGAATGATAAAATCCAACCACTTCATTCTGTCTAGAGTAACAGGTTCTTTACAAGCTTTCCGAGCTTCACCAAAATTAGGATCCTCTAGATACAAATTCTTGAGTTCCTTGAACCCAACCACCTCAATCTGCATCTCTGTCAGCAATAGTTGCCTTCTGCTAAATGCATCTACAACCTTGCTAGACTTTCCACTTCTGTGTTTCAAAACAAATGTATAACTCTACAAAAACTCAACCCATTTCAAATGCCTCTGATTCAACTTTCCTTGACTATTCAAATATTGCAAAGCTTGATGATCAGTATACAAAACAAACTCCTTAGGAAGAAGATAGTGTCTCCACTTCTTCAATGCTTGAACTATAGCATAAAATTCCTAATGATAAATAAAATATTTTCTCTTGGCATCATTCAACTTCTCACTGAAATAAGAAATAGGTTTACCTTCTTGGCTCATAACAGCTCCTATTGCAGTACCACTAGCATCAGAGTCTACTTGAAACACCTTATTAAAATCTGGAAGTGCTAAAATAGGCTATTCTATAACTTGTTGTTTCAACAATTTAAAACTCTTATCTACCCCATTAGTCCACTTGAACCCTTTTCTATTCCTCTCATTGTTTCAGTCAAGGGTCCACAAATACTGCTAAAATTTCTAATAAATTTTTTGTAAAAGCTAGCCAAACCATGAAAGGATCTTACCTTAGTAGCACTCCTTGGAGTAGGCCATTCAAGGATAGCCTGTACTTTCTCTAGATCCATTTTTAGACCTTCTACTAAAACTACAAATCCTAAATACACTAATTCCTTCTTCACAAAACTGCACTTCTTCAAATTAATCAAAAATTTCTCATCTCTCAACTTCTCAAAGACCATACGAATATGCATCATATGTTCCTCCAATATCTTGCTAAAGATCAAAATATCATCTAGGTAAAAAATGACAAACTTACCCAAAAATTCTTTCAGAACCTCATTCATGAGCCGCATGAAAGTGCTCGGTGCATTGGTTAGCCTAAAAGGCATGACTAATCACTCATATAGATCTTCTTTTATCTTGAAGGTATTCTTCCATTCATCCCCTTCTCTGATCCAAATTTGGTGATATCCACTCTTCAGATCTATCTTTGAGAAATACACAACCCCACTCAAACAGTCCATAATATCATCCATTCATGGCAATGGAAATCGGTACTTGATTGTGATCTTGTTTATTGCTCTAGAATCTGAACACATCCTCATCCTCCATTCTCCATTATTTTTTGGTTCTAATACTGCTAGTATAGCACAGGGACTCAAACTCTCTCAAATCAACCCCTTCTGCAATAACTCATGTACTTGTCTGTTCAACTCTTCACTTTCTGCTGGTGTCATTCTATGTGCTGCCTTGTTTGGAAAATTGGCTCCTGGAATCAAATCTATCTGATGACTAATCTTCCTTACTAGTGGTAATCTATTAGGTACATTATCAGATACAATATCCTGAAACTCATTCAACAAATCTACAACCTCTATAGGTACATCCTCCATTTCCTCTTTATCAACTTTTAGAATTAAAGAAAACCACACATGCTCATGCCTCATACCATCTAGGAATTTTATTCCATCAATAAAATTTATTCTTTCATTACCACATACCTTTTCCTCAGTCTCTTTCAATGGCTTTAGCTTATGTCGCACTCCATCCTTTGTCAGTGAATAGGTATTCACACGATCATCATGTACAGGACATCTGTCAAACTACCATGGCCTACCCAAAAAAATGTGACATGCATCCATAGGTAAAATATCACATAGTACCTCATCATGGTACCTGCCAATCTTGAACTTTACTAGGCACTGTTCACTGACCATGACCTTGTGGTCATCCTGCACCCAGGCAATCCGATATGGTTGTGGGTGTTTCTGTATCTTGAGCTTCAACTTTGTCACCATCTCTTTTGACACCAAATTTTTAGTGCTTCCACTATCAATAATCACATCACAACATTTACCCTCACACTTGCATCTAGTGTGAAACAAGCTCCTCCTTTGTTCAGGTTCATTCTCACCACTCAACAGGACTCTTCTGTTAATCAACATTTCTTCTCATTCAGCATCTTCAGAATTTGAGGATCTGGCATCTTCATCTACATGTGCCACTCTGGCCTAGCCTTCATTCCTACTATCTATCTTTCCTTGGCATTGAGGACATTCAAATGCCCTATGACCTTCTTTTCCATAGTGAAAATATGTTACATGGAAACCTCCTCTTCCTGAACCTTGTCCTCTTCCTCTTCCTCTTTGATCTCTATTGTTCTGATCTTGGAAATGATTGGAGTTTTTTCCTCTCTAATTTTGACTACTACTAGCCTCATCCTTCTTTTTCAAATCTTCATTTTGGCCTCCATATGACCATCCACCAGATCATCCATCGCGACCTCTTCCATTTTGTCTTCTCTCAAACTTGTTTAGCTTTTCCTCTACTTTTAGGGAAAACTGGTATGCCTCTTCAATACTGTTCATTCCAACTAGATTCAGCTCCTCCTGAATACTTGGCCTCAACCCATTAAGGTAATGAGCAACTTTCTCCTTATCAGCTTCTACATGGCCTATTCTAATGAGGATTCGATAGTACTCCTGTGTATACTCCTGAATAGATCATCTTGCTTGCTTCAAACTTTGCATTTTCTTTAGTAGGTCAAGCTCATAATCAATAGGGATGAACTGTCACTTCAATTTATCCACCATCCGATCCCATCTTGTGATTTTATCTTTCCCTCTTCTATTTCACTCCAATTGAATATCTTTCCACTAGATCTTCACATGACCTTTCAGTTTGGCCTTCGCAAATTTGACCATATCAGGATCCTTAATATCTTCATACTCAAAATATTCTTCGCATTCATTGATCTAGTCGATCAACTCCTCTGGGTTAAGATTTCTTGAAAATACAGGAACCTCAAGCTTAGGTCTTTTTTCAATCTTTGAAATGGCCCAAAAAAGTCTTTCTTCCTCCTGGTTTACAACTTTGACTTCTCCTTCTTGATCTTCTTCTTCGGCTTCATCCTCACTTTCGTCTCTAACATTAAGATTCATTCCTCTGCAAATCTCTTCTTTCAATGCTCACACTTGTCTCTAGAGTGCTCTAACCTTAGGTGTTACAACACTAGCTATTCTGTCACATTCCCTTTGTGGAGGCATTTTCATGATGTGCATTGAAACCCTAACCACGGTCTTGGTGCAAATTGTCTCATAGTTGGCGATCTGTTTACACAGAAACCCTAACCCACAGTCCTAGTGCAAACTACCTCACAATCAGTGATTTGTTTACACACTCAGGAACTCCTGCTTTGATACCACTTGATGAAGGGTTCTCCCCTTAATACCACAAACACATAACAAAAATAGAGAAATAACAACAATATGCAAGAATAGAAAATTAGCTTCTTATTATCTCCACAAATGTGGAATTACAAACTTTTAGAATTATAATATGCAAAGCCACATGGGCATTCCCTTACAATATTCTATAGGACAAAGCCTCGAATCAATACCCAGATCTACTACCCAGAACTGCCTAAGACAACACTATAGCCTTCCTTATATACGCAATTTCCCACCACCTAGGAAGGTTTCAGAATTTTTAGCCAACAAGGTGACCAAACTTAGAATTATTTTATTTTTCATTTTATTACATCAAAGTCAGCTCAAAATAACTTTTGAAATGCAAATAGAAATTTTGAAGGAAAATCATTTTTTGCCATTTCAGGTGACCCAACTTCTGGAGACCATAAGTCATCACCCTTTGACCTGATTGAATATTATAACTCAATTTCAAAAAGGGCACAAGGAGCTCTACGATGCCTAAATCAAGAAAAATTCATTCAACCAAAAATTTGACCTCATTTGGGGCCTCTAAAGCCTTCAAAATTGAGTCCAAAGTTTCTGTACCCTATTTCCAAAACTGAAAACTTTCAATATTTTCAAAACCAGACTTGATCTAGCAATGAAACTTTACAGGTAAGCTGATATGACTAAGATGAACCTCCAAATGTGAAATTAGAACATTCTAAGATCATATGACCAACTTACTAAAAATAGCAAGTTTCCATAAATAGCAGCTGTACACAAGATAGCCCTTATTAAAAAGAAACCAAAAATATTTTTGGGTGATGCAAGATTGCTCTTACACCCAGGATGCTCCTGCATCATATATGAATTAGTAATATGAATTTATTTGATCGTGGCTATATGCAACAACATTCCCTCTTAGATAAGGAATATAAAATCATATATATCACATTTCTCGTGATAATAAGTCTCACATATTGCGTGAAGATAAGAATCACATAACACGTGATGATAAGTATCACATAACTTGTGATGTGTGACATAACTCGTGGCACTAAGTATATGACATTACTCATGATAAGAAGTCTTAGATATCTCATGAAGACAAACATCACATAACATGTGATGATAAGTATCACATAACTCGTAACACTTAAAGGATGATATGCTTGAGAATATCACAATATCTTTAAACATCCTAGCTATGGTATGTGCACTAAGATTACATCACGTAATGTCTACCATAACAAATCATGAAACATCTATGAATGATATCAAGTTAGCTTGATATCAATATTACAAGATCATCATCTAAGATAATGTTTGACTACAAGTGTCCATTTCCAAAAGATCGTCACCTTTTAGAGATGAACACAAGGGGTAGAGCCCATAAAGTCATATATCAACACATATGACAAAAAAAATGTACACATTAAACATCTTATATATTTATATATATCAGTAAAGATTATAATGCAAATTACAATTCAACCTTACCAAGATCTTTCCTGAAGTATTCAACTTTCACTTTGGCAAGTGGGTTGGTGAGTATATATGTTGTTTGATCTCCTATACTAATATATTCCAACTGAACCACATTCCTATCCACCATGTCTCTTATGCATAATGATAATGAATCTCTATATGCTTGGATCTATCATGAAATACAGGATTCACATAATTTTTTATCCAACTCTAATTATCACAATGGATGATTGTAGGTTTCAAGGGCTTACTTAATAATCCCATGAGAAGTTTCCTAAGCCATAGTGCTTCTCTTGCAGCCATAGAGGTTGCAATGTATTCAGCCTCTGTAGAACTCTGAGCCAGTAAAGAATGTTTCTTTCACATCCAAGATATCATGGAGGATCCCAAATTGAAGTAGCAACCATAGGTACTTTTTCTATCTGTTACATTTCCAACCCAATCATAATATGTGAATCCAAGTAGAATCAAGTAAACTTTCTCATAATTGAGTCCATTATTTAGGGATACCTCGAAGGTATCTCATAATATGTGTCACAACCATAAGATGTATCTCCTTATTCTCACACATAAATTGACTCAAGGTATTTACTGCATACTAGATATCTGGTCTAGTATGAACCAGGTACATTAAGGATGCAATTATCTTCCTATAGAGGGTAGGATTTTCAAATGGAGAATCTATTGTTGCCTCATTTAATTTATGAAGGTTTGTTTCCATGGGAACAAACATGGGTCTACAGTTCATCATACCAAATCTCTTCAATATGTCCAAGGTGTACTTTCTTTGATTAAGCACAATGTTGTCTGAGTTATGCCAGACTTCCAATCCAAGGAAGTAATGTAGAAGGCCTAAATCCTTCATTTCAAACTCTTTAGCAAGGTATTTTTTACATTGATCAGTAAGGTGATCTTCTCCCGTAATCAACAAATCATCAACATAAAAGATTAATATTAACATATCACCTTTTCTTTGCTTGAAGTATAGATTTGGATCTACATCATTCTTAGAAAATCCCAACTCCATGAGATAGCTATCGATTCTCTGATACCATGCCATGGGGGCCTGTTTAAGTCCATGGAGAGCTTTCTTCAATATTCACACATTAGATTCTACAATGTGAATCTCAAATCATTCTGGTTTCTCTAAGTAGACTTTTTCCTCTATTTTCATCTCTACTGAGTTCAATATTTCTATGTCCAGGTACAAATACTCTATAGGCTTAGAAGTTTCACTATACCTAAAAAGAATTTGTTTTCTTCCAAAAGGTTCTAGTTTTGTTCTTTTCTCTTTAGGTACATGAAAATAAATAGGGCATCCAAATATCCTTAAGTGAGTGATAAATTCCTTTATACCTATGAAAAATTCTTCAAGAGTTTTATCTTCAATATGAGCATGAGGACATCTATTTTGTATGTATACAAAAATGTTAGAGGCCTCTACCCAAAGATAGGTTTCTAAATTTTGATCAAGGAGCATGGCTTTAGCTGCTTCTACTTAATGGTGTAGGTCCCAACACCTTTTACTAGATGTGCAGAGTCATCTCCTATGGTTACCTCTTCATCAATTTCTTCTACCATAGAGTCCAATAGTTCTTTATAACCAGTGATGTGTCTTGATGACCCACTGTCTATGATCCAAGTATTAGATTTGTTGGATACTTGATTAGAGAGAGGAAAGTAGAATACATGTTTCTATGAATCATGCTCCTTTTTATTTATTTTCACTTTGGAAAATGTAGCTTGTTGTTTAATTCTATTTGGACATCTAGCTGCATAATGCCCATATTGATCACATCTGAAATATTGAATGCGAGAAGCATCTTTCTTAGATGAACCCTTTTCATGATGGTCCTTCCTCTTCTTAAAGTGTTTCTTCTTGCCTTTCTTGTGAAAGTTTACATTTTGAAACATGAAGATCCTCATCTATGTTCTTTTGTTTGATTCCTTTCTTGTTTTGTCTTGACTCTCCGTGAGGACAATCTGACCTTAGTCGATCGAAGTCTAGATATTTAGACCTTGCACTAATGCCTTGAACAAAAGTCTCCCAAGTGTTTGGTAGGCCATCTTATGCAATGAGTGTCAGTTCTTTTCTCTGAATTACATATCCAAGTGTTGACAATTCATCCCTTAGAGCAGGTATTCTCATAAAGTATGCATTGATGGATTCTCCTTTGTTCATACTTATATGATTAATTTCCCTCTTTAGGGATAGGGTTCTGCTAGCATTGTTTATCTCATATGTGCTTTCAAATGATTTAAACATATGATAGGTAGTCTCATATTTTGTTAACATTGGCACTATATCATCTCTAACGCCATCAACTATGATCTTCATATCTTTTTGATTTCCTTCAATCCAAATGGATTTCTTGGGATCATTCTCTGGCTCTTCTTTCTCTTCTTTTATGAATGACTCAACTTTATTTTCTCTTAGAATAATTTTAATTCTGAATATCCATGATGAGAAATTGTTTCCTCCTTCAAGCCTATCCTCAAATCTGATAGTGCTTGTGATGGAAATGTGATATATTATAATTGATATTGAATTTCTCAAGTTTGAGAACTTCTTGAATCTTCCTTTACCTGTGCTTTGATAACATGTTAATTCAAGATGAACTTCTTATTTAGATTTCAATTTATTCTTTCATATATATATGCAATGCTAATTATATATAAAAATCTTGATTCTAACAATGCCAATGTTTATTTGGAGGAGTATAACTAAATGTATGTAATTCAAATGAACTTCTGATTTGACTATCATCAAATTATATGTATATGTATATGTATATGTATATGTGCAAGATCATGTTATACCAAATTATGGCCTTAAGTAGCAATGAAAAATTAGAAAATCAAGGTTAGTCAACTTGACGTAAAAGGTTGAACGTCTTATGAACCTTATGTGAAAAATTTGTAAGAGTAGAATCTATAGGAAACTGAATGTAGTTTCTAAACTACTAGCCCTTGTTTGAAATTTGTTTTGTCCAATTGTTCAAAATTTTAGATTTCAATGCAGTACTACAAAAATCTCAAGGAAAAGATAAAGAGTACATGTATGTCTGACCACCTTAATCATAATCAAATGATCATATAGTTTCTCAAGATTCTAGATATAAGTAGTAGACTCATGGTCGAATGTGATGCATATTTTTTTGTAATTTTTGTTCAAATAAATAATTAATTATGGTTTTTTTGCTACAAAATTTTCATAATAAAAAAACTCTCATGTCTGACCACCTTAACTAATTCACAATTTTACCAAATTCAAAAAAAAAAATTTCTTATAGTAGCCGAAGCATAGAATGTGACGCATATTTTGGATTTCAAAAAGGTTAAATAGTTTGAAAGTTATAGTTGTTTTTCAATCAATATGTCAGTTATGACTTTAAAGATAACTCAATTGAAAAATAAGTAATAATTACTTATAGAACTTGAAATTTGACAGCATTTATATCAATGGAAAGCTAACAATGTCTTTAAGAAACCCTTTTTGTTGCATCAATTTCGGGTGAAAGAATAGTCGTCAACTACATGGTCAAAGTTTTGGTATCAAGAACTATCTCCTAAAACATGCCTAAAGGGTTGACTATCCATGTTTGGTAATACCCAAGAAAATACCAAGCCTAATCAGATATCTGATACAATCAGATATTCGATATTTTTGGATATCCGATAATATCGGTATCCCAAAAAGCCTGCCTATTTTGAAATTTGAACTGCCCTACTTTTTCCAATTTCAACTTACAATACAATCAGATATCTGATATTTTTAGATATCCGATAATATCATATATCCAAAAAAGCCTGCCTATTTTGAGATTTGAAGCCTATTTTGAAATTTGAATTGCCCCACTTTTTCCAATTACAAGTTACAAGGATTTATACAAATATAAATTTTAAGTATAAGTTTGATTTATTTAATTTCTTATACTTTAATTTATATTTGTATAAATACAAGTTAAATAAATTCCAGGATGCTTAAGATAGGTTTAAGCTTCATAGGACTTAAGATGCAAATTCTAGATTTTTGGGGATTTTGACAAATTCCAGACTTAGCCAAATTTGAGGATTCAACAATCCTTCAGTAGGGTTACCTCCCATAATTCATCATGGCTTTCTAAGGTTAAACAAAAGCTATAAAAAATATTCTCAAAGGGTTTTAACTCATTTCATCATAAATCACTTGGACCCCTTATGACACACTTGAGGGTTCTAATGTGTCAAAAGGGGTCATGGGAAATTTCTAGGGGCCCTAACATGTGATAAGACATACTAGGACCTCTATGAAGTCCGCATGACCCCTTTTGACACATTTTATCCCTCAAGTTTGTCTGAAGGGTAGGACCCCTTAGGACACACTTGATGGTTCTAATGTTTCAAAAGGGATCATGGGGACTTCTTAGGGGTCCTAACACATGATAAGACGTACTAAGACCCCTAAGAAGTCCCCATGACCATTTTTGACACATTGAAACCCTCAAGTGTGTTTGAAAGGGTTGTAGGACCTCTTAGGACACACATGAGCATTCCAATGTGTCAAAAGGGCTCATGGAGACTTCCTAGGGGTCTTAACGTTTGATAAGGTGTACTAGGACCCCTAGAAAGTCTCCATCACCCCTTTTGACACATTGGAACCCTCAAATGTGTCATAAGGGTTTGCACAACCTATTCAAACACACTTGAGTATTCCAATAGGTCAAAAGGGGTCGTGGGGAGTTCCTAGGGGTCCTAGTACACCTTATAATGCATTAGGGCCCCTAGGAAGTCCCCATGACCCCTTTTGACATATTGGAACCCTCAAGTGTGTATTAAGGGGTCCTACCATGTGATAATGTATACTAGGACCCCTAGGAAGTCCCTATGATGCCTTTTGACACATTTGAATGCTCAAGTGTGTTTGAAGGGGTCGTAGGACCCCGTAGGACACACTTAAAGTTTCTAATATGTCAAAAGAGGTGATGGGGACTTAGTAGGGGTCCTAAGATGTGATAAGGCATACTAGGACCCCAAAAAAGTCCCCATAACTCATTTTGACACATTTGAATGCTTAAGTGTGTCTGAAGGGGTCCTACGACTCTTTCGGACACACTTGGGCATTCAAATATGTCAAAAGGGGTCATGGGGACTTCTTAGGGGTCCTAACACGTGATAAGGCATAATAGAACCCCTAGGAAGTCCCCATGACCTATTTTAACATATTTGAACCCTCAAGTGTGTCCGAAGGGGTCCTATGACCCCTTCCGACACACTTGAGTGTTCAAATGTATCAAAAGGGGTCATAGAGACTTCCTAGGGGTCATAAAGCATGATAAGGCATACTTTGACCCCTAAGAAGCCCCCATGACCCCTTTTTATACATTAAAACCCTCAAGTGTGTCCTAAGGGGTCATAAGACCCCTTAGGACACACTTGAGGGTTCTAATATGTCAAAAGGGTTCATGGGGACTTCCTAGAGGTCCTAACATATGATAAGGCATACTAGAACCTCTAGAAAGTCCCCATGACCTATTTCAAAACATTAGAATCCTCAAGTGTATCCTAAAGGTTCATACGACCCCTTAAGACACACTTGAGCATTCCAATAGGTCAAAAGGTATCATGGGGAGTTTGTAGGGGTCCTAGTAAACCTTATAACATGTTGGGACCCCTATGAAGTCCCCATGACCCCTTTCAACATATTGGAACCCTCAAGTGTGTGCTAAGGGGTGATGGGTACTTCTTAGGGGTCCTAGTATGCCTTATCATGTGTTAGGCCCCTAAGAAGTCCCCATGACCCCTTTTGACACATAAGAACTCTCAAGTGTGTCCTAAGGGGTCCTATGACCCCTTCGGACACACTTGAGGGTTCAAATTTGTCAAACGGGGTCATGGGGACTTCATAGGGGTCCTAGTATGCCGTATAACATGTTAGGACCCTTAAGAAGTCCCCATTACCCCTTTTGACACATTAGAATCCTCAAGTGTGTCCTAAGGGGTCCTAGGATCCCTTAGGACACACTTGAGGGTTCTAATGGATCAAAATGGGTCATGGAGACTTCCTAGGGGTCTTAGTATGATTTATCACATGTTAAGACCCCTAGGAAGTCTCCATGACCCTTTTTGACACATTTGAACACTCAAGTGTGTCCCAAGGGGTCATAGGACCCCTTCAAACACACTTGAGAATTCAAATATGTTAAAAAGGGTTATGGATGACCCCTTTAGACATACTTGAGGGTTCAAATGTGTCAAAAGGGGTCATGACGGCTTCCTAGGTGTCCTAATATGCCTTATCACACATTATGACCCCTAAGATGTCCCCATGACCCCTTTTGACATATTTGAATACTCAAGTGTGTCTAAAGGGGTCATAGGACCTCTTCAGTCACACTTGAGGATTTAGCTATGTCAAAGCTAGTCATGGGGACCTCCTAGGGGTCCTAGTATGCCTTAACACGTGTTAGGACCCCTACAAAGTCCCCATGACCCCTTTTGACATATTAGAACCCTCAAGTTTGTCCTAATGGGTCCTACAACCCCTTCAAACACACTTCAGCATTCAAATGTGTCAAAAGGGGTCATGGGGACTTCTTAGGGATCCTAATATGCCTTATCACATGTTGGGACCCATAGGAAGTCTTCATGACCCCTTTTGACACATTGGAATCATCAAATGTGTTCTAAGGGGTCGTAGGATCCCTTAGGACACACTTGATGGTTGCAATG
Organism: Chamaecyparis obtusa; assembly: GCA_027943335.1. Classification (NCBI taxonomy): domain Eukaryota; kingdom Viridiplantae; phylum Streptophyta; class Pinopsida; order Cupressales; family Cupressaceae; genus Chamaecyparis; species Chamaecyparis obtusa. Next base: position 215,117 of record BSBK01003660.1, on the reverse strand, counting down.
TGTCAAAAGGGGTCATGGGGACTTCTTAGGTGTCCTAATATGCCTTATCATGCCTTATGACCTCTAGGAAGTCCCCATGACCCCTTTTGAAACATTAGAACCTTCAAGTGTGTCCGAAGGGGTCCTACGACCACTTTGGACACACTTGAGGGTTCAAATGTGTCAAAAGGGGTCATGGACATTTCCTAGGGGTCCTAGTATGCCTTATCACATATTAGGACCCCTAGGAAGTCCCCATGACACCTTTTGACACATTGGAATGCTTGAGTGTGTCCGAAGGGGTCCTACGGCACCTTAAGAGACACTTGAGCTATCCAATGTGTCAAAAGGGGTCATGGGGACTTCATAGGGGTCCTAGTTAACCTTATCACACATTAGAACCCCAATAAAATCACCATGACACATTTTGAAACATTTGAATGCTCAAGTGTGTCTGAAGGGGTTGTAGGAGCCCTTCAGACACACTTGAGCATTCAAATGTGTCAAAAGAAGTCATGGGGACTTCCTAGGGGTCATAGTACACCTTCTCATGTGTTAGGACCCCTAGGAAGTCCCCATGACCCCTTTTGACACATTTGAACCCTCAAGTGTGTCTTAAGGGGTCTTACAACCCCTTCGAACACACTTGAGAATTCAAATGTGTCAAAAGGGGTCATGGGGACTTCCTAGGGGTCCTAGTATGCCTTATCACATGTTAGGACCCATAGGAAGTCCCCACAACCCCTTTTGACACATTCTAACCATCCAGTGTGTCCTAAGGGGTCATAGGACCCCTTAGAACACACTTGATGGTTCACATGTGTCAAAAAAGGTCATGGGGAATTCTTAGCTGTCCTAGTATGTCTTATCATGCGTTAGGACCCCTAGGAAGTCCCCATGACCCCTTTTGACACATTAGAAACCTCAAGTGTGTGCTAAGGGGTCCTACGACCCCTTCAGACACACTTGAGGGTTCAAATGTGTCAAAATGGGTCATGGGGACTTCTTAGGGGTCCTAGTACGTCTTATCACATATTAAGACCCCTAGGAAGTCCCCATGACCCCTTTTGACACATTAGAATCCTCAAGTGTTTCCTAAGGGGTCCTATGACCCTTTAAGACACACTTGAGGGTTCTCATGCATAAAAAGGGGGGATGAGGACTTCCTAGGGATCCTAGAATGCCTTATCACACATTATTACCCCTAGGAAGTCTCCATGACCTATTTTGACATATTTGAACACTCAAATGTGTCCAAAGGGGTCATAGGACCCCTTCAGACACATTTGAGTGTTCAAATGTGTCCAAAGGGGTCATAGGACCCCTTCAGACACATTTGAGTGTTCAAATGTGTCAAAAGGGGTCATGGGGACTTCCTAGGGGTTCTAGTATGCCTCATCACTCATTAGGACCCCTACGAAGTTTCCATGACAACTTTTAACACATTAGAATCCTCAAGTGTGTCCTAAGGGGTCTTACAACCCTTTCAAACACACTTGAGCACTCAAATGTATCAAAAGGGGTCATGGGAACTTCCTAGGGGTCGTAGTATGTCTTATCATGTGTTAGGACCTGTAGGAAGTCCCATTGACCCCTTTTGACACATTCAAACCATCAACTATTTCCTAAAGAGTCATAGGACCCCTTAGGATACACTTGGGGGTTCCAATGTGTCAAAAAGGGTCATGGGGACTTCCTAGGGGTCCTCATATGCCTTATCACATGTTAGGACCCCTAGGAAGTCCCCATGACCCCTTTTGACACATTAGAACCATCAAGTGTGTTCTAAGGGGTCCTACAATGCCTTTGGACACACGTGATGGATCCAATATGTCAAAAGAGGTGATGGGGAATTCTTAGGGGTCCTAGTATGCCTTATCATGCGTTAGGACCCCTAGGAAGTCCCCATAACCCCTTTTGACACATTAGAACCCTCAAAGTGTGTCCAAAGGGATCCTACAAACCCTTCGAACATAGTTGAGGGTTCAAATGTGTCAAAAGGGGTCATGGGGACTTCATAGGGGTCCTAGTATGCCTTAAGATGTGTTAGGACCCCTAAGAAGTCCCCATGACCCCTTTTGACACATTGGAATGCTTGAGTGTGTCTGAAGGGGTTGTACGACCCCTTCAGACACACTTGAGTTATCCAATGTGTCAAAAGGGGTCATGGGGACTTCGTAGGGGTTCTAGTATGTCTTATCACATGTTAGGACCTCTATGAAGTCCCCATGACCCCTTTTGACACATTTGAACCCTCAAGTGTGTCCTAAGGGGTCCTACGACCCCTTCAAACACACTTGTGCATTGATATGTGTCAAAAGGGGTCATGGAGACTTCTTAGGGGTTCTCCTACATGTTATCATGTGTTATGACTTGTAGGAAGTCCCCATGACCCTTTTTGACACATTGGAACCCTCAACTATGTCCTAAGGGGTCATAGGACCCCTTCAAACACACTTGAGCTATCCAATGTGTCAAAAGGGTTCATGGGGACTTTCTAGGGGTCCTAGTTCACCTTATTATGTACATTAGGACCCCTAGGAAGTCCCCATGACCCCTTTTGACACATTGGAACCCTCAACTATGTCCTAACAGATCCTACGACCTCTTTAGACACACTTGAGTATTCAAATGTATAAAAAAGTGTCATGGGGGCCTCCTAGGGGTCCTAGTATGCCTTATCACATGTTAGGAACCCTAGTAAGTCCCCATGATCCCTTTTGACACATTCCAACTATCAAGTGTGTCCTAAGGGGTCGTAGGACCTCTTAGGACACATTTGAGGGTTCAAATGTGTCAAAATGGGTCATCGGGACTTCTTAGGGGTCCTAGTATGCATAAGACATACAAGCACCCCTAAGAAGTCCCCATGACCCATGTTGGCACATTAGAACCCTCAAGTGTGTCCTAAGGGGTCCTACAACCCCTTTAGAAACACTTGAGCATTCAAATGTATAAAAAAGTGTCATGGGGACTTCCTATGGGTCCTAGTACGCCTTATCACGTGTTAGAACTCCTAGGAAGTCTCCATGATCCCTTTTGATACATTCCAACTATCAAGTGTGTTCTAAGGGGTCGTAGGACCCCTTAGGACACACTTGAGGGTTCCAATGTGTCAAAACAAGTCATGGGGACTTCTTAGGGGTCCTAGTATGCCTTATCATGCATTAGGACCCCTAGGGAGTCCCCATGACCACTTTTGACACATTTGAACCCTCAAGTGTGTCTTAAGGGGTCCTACAACCCCTTTGAACACACTTGAGGGTTCAAATGTGTCAAAATGGGTCATGGGGACTTCCTAGGGGTCCTAGTATGCCTTATCACATGTTAGTACCCCTAAGAAGTTCCCATGACCCCTTTTGCCATATTGGAATGCTCAAGTGTGTTCAAAAGGGTCCTATGACCCTTCAAACACACTTGAGCTCTCCAATGTATCAAAAGAGGTCATGGGAACTTCCTAGAGGTCCTAGTATGCCTTATCATGCATTAGCACCTCTAGGAAGTCCCCATGACCCCTTTTGACATATTTGAACCCTCAAGTATGTCCGAAGGGGTCATTGGATCCCTTTGGACATACTTGAGCATTCAAGTGTGTCAAAAGGGGTCATGGGGACCTCCTAGGGATCTTAGTAAACCTTATCACATGTTAGGACCATTAGGAAGTCCCCATGACCCTTTTTGACACATTTGAATGCTCAAGTGTCCCAAGGGTTCCAACCCCTTTTGAAATATTGGAATGCTCATGTGTGTCCTAAGGGGTCCTATGGCCCCTTCAAACACACTTGAGTATTCAAATATGTCAAAAGGGGTCATGAGAACTTCCCAAGTGTCCTAGTACACCTTATCACCCGTTAGGACCCATAGGAAGTCCCCATGACCCCTTTTGACACATTTGAACCCTCAAGTGTGTCCTGAGGGGTCCTACAACCCCTTAAGACACACTTGAGCATTCAAATGTGTCAAAAGAGGTCATCGGGACTTCCTAGGGTACTAGTACGCCTTATCACATGTTAGGACCCCTAGGAAGTCCCCATGACCCCTTTTGACACATTGGAACCCTCAGCTATGTCCTCAGGGGTTGTAGGACCCCTAGGGACACACTTGAGCTATCCAATGTGTCAAAAGGGGTCATGGGAACTTCGTAGGGGCCCTAGTTCACCTTATCAAATGTTAGGACCCCTAGCAAGTCCCCATGACCCCTTCTAACACAATAGAACCCTCAAGTGTGTCTTAAGGGTTCCTATGACCCCTTCAGACACACTTGAGCATTCAAATGTGTCAAAAGGGGTCATGGGGACTTCCTAAGGGCACCAGTATGCTTTATCTTATGTTAGGGCCCCTAGGAAGTCCCCATGACCCCTTTTGACACATTCAAACTATCAAGTGTGTGCTAAGGGGTCATAGGACTTCTTAGGACACACTTGTGGGTTCCAATGTGTGAAAAGGGGTCATGGGGACTTATTAGGGGTCCTAGTATGCCTTATCATGTGTTAGGACCCCTAGGAAGTCCCCATGAAACCTTTTGATACATTAGAACCCTCAAGTGTGTCCTACGGAGTCGTAGGACCCCTTAGGAAACACTTGAGGGTTTTAATGTGTAAAAAGGGGTTAGTATGACCCCTTAGGACACACTTGAGGGTTTTGATGTGTCAAAAGGGGTCATAGGGACTTCCTAGGGGTCATAGTATGCCTTATCACGGGGTAGGACCCCTAAGAAGTCCCCATGACTCCTTTTGACACATTAGAATGCTTTACTATGTCTGAAGGGGTCCTACGACCCATTTAGACATACTTGATCTATGCAATGTGTCAAAAGGGGTCGAGGGGACTTCTTAGGGGTCCTAATGCATAGTAGGACCCCTAGAAAGTCCTCATGACCCCTTTTGACACATTTGAACCCTCAAGTGTGCTCGGAGGGGTCATATGACCCCTTAGGAGACAATTGAGGGTCCAAATGTGTCAAAAGAGGTCATCGGGACTTCTTAGAGGTCCCAGTACACCTTATCACATGTTAGGACCCCTAGGAGATCCCCATGACCCCTTTTGACACATAGGAATGCTTGAGTGTGTTTGAAGGGGTCCTACGACCCCTTCAGACACACTTGAGCTATCCAATGTATTGAAAGGGGTCATGGGGACTTCCTAGAGGTCCTAGTATGCCTTATCATGTGTTAGGACCCCTAGGAAGTCCCCAGGACCCCTTTTGACACATTTGAACCCTCAAGTGTGTTTGAAGGGGTTGTAGGACCCCTTTTGACACACTTGAGCATTCAATTGTGTCAAAAGGGGTCATGGGGACCTCCTAAGGGTACTAGTACACCTTACCATATGTTAGGACCCCTAAGAAGTCCTAATGACCTCTTAGGAAGCCTGAGAGTAAATCTTAGGGGTCTTAAGGTGTCTAAAGGGGTCGAAGGACCATTAATCCATCCTACGACCCCTTATGACAACTTACAACATGCATTAGGAAGCTTAAGAGTACATCTTAGGGGTCGTAACATGTTATGAGGGGTCTTAGGACCCATTAATGGGTCCTACAACCCTTATGACACCTTACAAATCATTAGGAAGGCTAAGAGTACATCTTGGGGGTCATAAGGTGTCTTAAGGGGTCCTATGACTGATTAATGGGTCTTACAATCCCTTATGATACCTTGCGACCCATTAGGAAGCCTAAGAGTACATCTTAGGGGTTGTAAGATGTCTTAAGGGGTCTTACAACCTATTAATAGGTCATATGACACCTTATGACACCTTACAACCCATTAGGAATTTTAGGAGTACATCTTAGGGGTTGTAAGAGGTCTTATGCTATCCTAAGACACAATAATATGTCCTATGACCCCTTTAGACCCATTAATGTGTACTTGGAACCCTAAGATGTATTCTTATGGTTTCTAATGGGTTGTAAGGTGTCTTAATGGGTTCTACGACCCCTTATGATACCTTATGACCCATTAGAAAGCCTAAGAGTACATCTTAGCAGTGGTAAGTTGTCTTAAGGGGTCCTAACATCCATTAACAACTCTTAAGATATAGTAATATGTCCTATGATCCCTTGAGACCCATTAATGTGTACTAGGAACACTAATATGTATTCTTAGGGTTCCTAAGGGGTCGTAAGGTGTCTTAAGGGGTTCTAGGACCCATTAATGGTCCTACAACCCCTTGTGACACCTTATGACCCATTAGGAAGCCTAAGAGTACATCTTAGAGGTCGTAAGGTGTCTTAAGGGGTCATAGGACCCATTAATGGGTCTTAAAACCCTTTATGACACATTACGACCCATTAGAAAGCCTAAGAGTACACCTTAGGGGTCTTAAGGTGTCTTAAGGATTCCTATCCTATGAACCATTATGACACCTTACAACCCTAGAGAGAGAGAGAGAGAGAGAGAGAGAGAGAGAGAGAGAGAGAGAGAGAGACCAAGTACAATCCATCAAGATACCAAGTACATCAAAGAAGATCAACTATGAAGTTATAAAACCTATAATGGTTTTCTAAATAGCATGTGATTCTAATAGTCATAAAGGACTAATATGCATTGTAAGTGGACCAATATTGTCCAAGAGTGTCAAGGATTGTTTAGGGGCAACTAAGAGGTTATAAGTGTTTAGAATAGCTCTCCAAGATGTTGGAAGTCATTAGGAAGTTTATATTTTATAAGTTTTAATTAGTTTTGAGTTGTTTTCATATTTGAAAGATTCAGATTTTCAAACATAACAGTTACATTGTCTTTTAATGGGAAACACATGCATAGGAGTCTTTTGGTATTCCTCTTCGAATGTAATTGCCAAGAAATGGTTGGAGTGGAAGAAGAATCAAGTCATTAAATGATAGTAGCATCTATTTTTTGTGGAGAGGATGCTAAAATGTACGAATTATTCTCTGAGATGTAAATAAAGTTCAGATTTTCTGTAAGTCTAGTCTTGGTTTTTTATCACAGAACATTGGGTGTTGTTGCATGGATCATATCTCCCAACTCAACTGTTGGATCTTTCTAATCTTGGAGTATGTTTTATAGAACCTAATTATGCCCATCCTCACTAGAGGGATTTTTCATATATTATTTTATTCAAAAGTTATTCATGACAGAGTATGGCTCTATGCAGACCAGTCTTTATTTTTTATCACAGAAAATTGGGTGATGTTGCGTGGATCATACCTCCCAACTCAACCATTGGATCTTTCTCATCTTGGATTATGTTTTATAGAACCTAATTATTCCCATCCTCACCAGAGGGATTTTTCATATATTGTTTTCTTAAAAAGTTATTCATGACTGTAAGGAAACTCAGGTGTGGAAATAGCTTCCTACGCTAATCTCTATAGGAGAGTATTGTGCAAATTCTTATAAATCCTTACAATTTCAGATTCGTTAACTACTTTAACAAAAATATTGCAGCCACATACCATACATACAAAAAAATAGAGAATGACACAATGATATACCCTGGGGAAAACCTTTTGGTAAAAAACCCCAGCACTCCAAAACCTGCACAACGTATTATCTTCAACACAAAGATTACAATACACTTGCAATGCAAGTTCTTTCAGGAAATGAGAGACAAAGCCAACAAGACTTAAATTTTTGGTATATCTCTCCCATAAGAGTAGCATCATATATATAGACTCCTCTGGACTCAAAAATAGGCACAACCACCAAGACCCATGCACAAAGCCACATGTACACAGTTGTTACATGCAATCCCAAGACTAGGCATCCATCCCTAGAATAGACTATGACAGCTTGTCATAGAATCCACCAAAAATAACGGTCACAAGAGAAGTGTAAGAGAATCTATCATACCAACCTATTTTTGGCATATTCTCTTACACACACCAACCACTTCTTCTTGGGTGCCCAAATAGGCCCAAGTCATAAGATGCTCTTACACCTATCATAGCACATTCCTTAAATAGTTCTTACGCATCATAGGAATCTATCATGACCATTTCAGTCATGATCTCCTTATGCACAAGATGCTGACACATCAAGTGGAGTGACACATCAACATGCCAACTAGACATGTACACTCACACTTAATTACATTATTTACAAAAAATATATTTACAAAACAAATAATAAGAATAGGAATTATCCAAGGTTGAGACACCTTATTCCTAACATTCTCCCACTTGTCGAACACCTTGTAAGAGCAACAGGAACATAATAGGAACTTTAACCGCTATAGGCCAAAAGGCCCATAGACTCCGAACACCATCTGAACTTCTTAGTGCCCACTAGTTTCGTTAATGCATCTACAACATTCTTCACAGTATCTACCTTCTCCAAATTTACCTTTCCATCTTCCACCATATCTCTCACAAAGTGAAACTGCACATCAATGTGCTTCGTTCTGGCATGGAAAGTTGGATTCTTTGCAAGGCAAATAGTGCTCTGACTATCACACCAAATAGTAATTTGTTCTGCATCAACACCAACATCAGAACACAATCTTCTAAGCCAAATGGCTTCTTTACAAGTGTGAGTAGCAGCCATGTACTCAGCTTCTGTAGTGGACAAAGGAACCACAGGTTGTTGCTTACTCATCCAACTAATGGCACCACCAAACATAGTGAACACATAAGCACTGGTGGATCTCCTGCTGTCAATATCACCTGCCCAATCTGAATCCACAAACCCATGAATACAAACTAAATGCGGAGATCCAAAAGAGTTACCATGATAACATATGGAGTAATTTGATGTACCCCTCAAATATCTAAATACTCTCTTAACTGCATCCCAATGTACCCATCCAGGATTAGCCATAAACTGACTGAGGACTCCCACTACTTGGGCAATGTCTGGTCTAGTACAGACCATAGCATACATAAGCCTGCCAACTGCACTAGCATAAGGTACTCTACTCATGTCCTCCACCTCACTAGGAGATTTTGGACAATCATCTACATATAACTTTGTTCCCATAGAAATAGGAACACATAGTGGTCTACAATCTGCCATGCTGAACCTATCCAACACAGACTTCACATACTTACTCTGACTCAACCAAAGTTTTCTGTTAGACCCGTCTCTACTGATTTCCATACCCAAGATGTACCTAGCTGTCCCAAGATCTTTCATCTCAAACTATGTTGACAACTGAGATTTAAAATCAGAAATCATACCCTTACCCTTCCCAAACATCAACATATCATCAACATATAATGCAACAATAAGAAGGCGATCTTTTTCAACTCTGAAATAAACACAATGATCTAATTTTGATCTTACAAATTCAATTGACAACACAAAGGCATCAAACTTAAGGTACCACATCCTAGGAGATTGCTTCAAACCATATAGAGATTTCTTTAATCTACAAACTAAGAATTCTTTACCTTTAACAATGTAGTGCTCAGGTTGTGACATATAAATCTCTTCCTCCAAATCACCATGAAGGAAAGCTATCTTCACATCCATCTGTTCTATCTCTAAATCATATGATGCAGCAAGAGATAAGAGAAATCTAATGGATGTCAACTTTGCAATAGGAGAGAATATTTCACCATAATCTATTCCCTCTACCTGTGAATACCCCTTTGCAACCAATCTAGCTTTGTACCTTTCAACACTGCCATCTGCATAGAATTTCTTCTTGAACACCCATTTACAACCAATAGATTTTCTCCCTTTAGGCAAAGGTACAAGGTCCCAAGTTTTTTTTTCTCCAATGAAGCCATCTCATCATCCATAGCCTCAATCCAGGAACCTGCATCTTCCATGCCCAAAGCCTCTTTCACAGATCTAGGCTTATCAGTGTTAGTAATCAAAGCAAAAGCACAACTAGAATATAACATAGAACAACCAAACCTTTCTGGTTGCTTTCTTTCTCTTGTGGATCTCCTCAAGGGCTGTGGTTGAGGTTTTTCTTCCTCTTCTTCTGAACTATCAGAGCTACTAGAGCTCTCCTCATCATTAGGCCCAACATGGTCTCTCTGTTCAGTCTTCTCAGGGGTAGGAGGCAACTGAACAACATCTTTTTCCTTTTCTTTTTCATCTGGTTGTAGCACAATAGGAGAAGATGTTAGCTCTCTGAAAATAACATTTCTACTATACAACACCTTACTAGTCACGGGATCCCAAAGCTTGTATCCTTTCACACCAGCACTGTATCTGATGAAAATACATTTAACAGCTTTATTTTCCAACTTAAATCTTTTCTCCTTTGGAACATGTGCATAAGCTTCACAACCAAAAACATGAAGATGTCCAATTGAAGGCTTCTTACCAAACCACACCTCCATGGGTGTCTTACCAACAAGGGCTGATGTAGGAGATCTGTTAACCAGATAGCAAGTAGTGGCCACAGCTTCGGCCCAAAACCTTTGTTCTAAACCAGCTCCACTAAGCATACTCCTAGCCTTCTCCATCAGTGTCCTGTTCATTCTCTCTGCAACTCCATTTTGTTGTGGGGTATAAGGAGTTGTCTTATGCCTCTCGATACCTCATTCTTTACAGAATTGTTCAAACTCTGCGGAGCAAAACTCACCACCATTGTCAGTTCTCACACACTTAATCTTCTTACTAGTCTGATTCTCTACAAGAGCTTTAAATTCCTTGAACCGACTAAAGACTTGTGTCTTACTTTTAAGGAAATAAATCCATGTCCTTCTATTGTAATCATTTATGAAAGATACAGAAAATATAGACTTGGATATTGAAGGAACTTTTACAAGACCAAATACATCAGAATGAATAAGATCCAAAACATTAGAAGATTTGTGAGAACTAGAGTAAAACTAAACACGATTTTGTTTACCATAAACACAGTGTTCGCAGAAGTCAAACTTGAGATTGCAATCATTTAACCCCTCAACGAGATTTTTATTTTTCAGGGTTCTGAGACCCTTTTCACCAATGTGGCCAAATCTCATATGCCACAACATTGTCTTTTCTGCAGGAAGCTTAACTTCCAAAGTATTTGCACTACCATTGGAACCAATAGCCATAGACTTTTTCACTGCTTGTTTAGATGGTGAGGATGAAGAACTATTACATAGAGGAATACATGCATCTAGCTGAAATAAGGTACCTCTCCTAGTACCCCTTGCAAGCACTATCGATCCTCTCATCATCTTGCATCCTTCTTTTGAAAAAACAACTTGCACACCTACATCATTCAGCATACTTACAGATAATAGGTTTCGTGCCAAACCTGGAATGTGCATAACTCCATTGATTCCCTTTGCTCGTCCATCAGGAAATTTGATAGTGACCCTTCTGCGTTCAACTATCTTTAGGTGAGAATCATCACCCAAGTACACCTTTCCACCATCGAACTCTTCATATTTTGAGAACCAGTTTCGATGAGAGGTCATGTGAAAAGATGCACCTGAGTCAACCAACAACACATCATCAGATGCATGGGCTACCAAAGCTGCGATGAATGCATCGCCATCTTCTTGAGATCTTTCTGAAGCTGAATCTGAACCTTTCTTCTTCTTCGGCTCTTTGCAGTCTTTACGGAAGTGCCCAAATTTATCACAGTTCCAGCATTTTGCCTTGGACTTATTGGAAGTCTTTGACTTCCCATGAGATTTGGATCTACCCTTATTGTCAGACTTATTGTCATTTTTCTTCCCTCTTTCAGTGGATCTCCCACGAACAGCACAAGCTTCTTTTTCTGAAATGGAAGCCTTTCTCCGCATCTCCTCTAATAGTAGTGAAGACACCACATCATCCATTTTGAAGGTGACTAAAGTGCTTCCGAGAGCCATCACAAGATGGTCCCATGAATCTGATAAAGAACACAAAAGTGTGTAGCAATGATCCTCCTCCTCTAACTTGACACCAGCTGATGTCAATTGTACAGCCAACAGATTAAATGCATTTAAATGATCCGTTAAGGATCCACCTTCCTCCATTCGTAGAGAGTACAACTTCTTCCTCAGGAACAACTTGTTCACCAGAGATTTGGCCTGATACATGGCCGCAAGTCTTTTCCACAAACTATTTACATTTTTCTCATCTAGAACATTCAGAAGGACTGCATCGGTTAAACAGAGTCTTATGAGACCCTTAGCTTTATGGTCTTTGATATCCCAATCTACTTGAGCTACAGTTGCTGGTCTTGTAGCAGTTGAAGTCACTTCCCATAGGTCATGATCTTCCAACATGTCTTCCATCTTGAGTTTCCACGACTCGAAATTAGTGCCATTAAATTTCTCCACCTCCATTCTTCCATATGATGAACTTGCCATCTCAATCTGCAAATAAGATTCAGAATGCTCTGCAAAAAACTCCCACTCAAACTTGAGATCAGCTCAAAAAACCCTACCCAACAACTAGGATCAAAAGTTGATCAAGCTCTGATACCACTTGTAAGGAAACTCAGGTGCGGAAATAGCTTCCTACACTAATCTCTATAGGAGAGTATTGTGCAAATTCTTATAAATCCTTACAATTTTAGATTCGTTAACTACTTTAACAAAGATATTGCAACCACATACCATACATACAGAAAATAGAGAATGACACAATGATATACCCTGGGGAAAACCTTTCGGTAAAAAACCCCAGCACTCTAAAACCTGCACAATGTATTATCTTCAACACAAATATTACAATACACTTGCAATGCAAGTTCTTTCAGGAAATGAGAGACAAAGCCAACAAGACTTAAATTTTTGTTATATCTCTCCCATAGGAGCAGCATCATATGTATAGACTCCTCTGGACCCAAAAATAGGCACAACCACCAAGACCCATGCATAAAGCCACATGTACACAGTTGTTACATGCAATCCCAAGAATAGGTGTCCATCCCTAGAATAGACTATGACAGCTTGTCATAGAATCCACCAAAAATAATGGTCACAAGAGAAGTGTAAGAGAATTTGTCATACCAACTTATTTTTGGCATATTCTCTTACACACACCAACCACTTCTTCTTGGGTGCCCAAATAGGCCCAAGTCATAAGATGCTCTTACACCTGTCATAGCACATTCCTTAAATAGTTCTTACGTGTCATAGGAATCCATCGTGACCATTTCAGTCATGATCTCCTTACGCACAAGATGTCGACACATCATGTGGAGTGACACATCAACATGCCAACTAGACATGTACACTCACACTTAATTACATTATTTGCAAAAAATACATTTACAAAACAAATAATAAGAATAGGAATTATCCAAGGTTGAGACACCTTATTCCTAACAATGACAGAGTACGAGTCTATGCAGAGGGTAGTGACATGATAGTTTTGGATGAATTTTTAAGATGCATGCACTAGTGCTTAGTGCCTCTGAATCAGAGATCTCATAGGTATTATTATTATTATATTAATACTGAGGGCTGGCTACTGGTCATATCGACCAAGACCTGCATATGCAAACAACATTTTATCTTCTCATTATGAATTCTAGATGAATTTGAGTGAACCAAATAGTTGCAGCCATATTCTAAAAATAATTTTTCTGATTTAACATTTCCAAATAATAAAAATTATAGATGGAATATATAAATTTATTTTAAGATCAAATAAATCAGTTTATGGAATACAATGTATGTAGAGTTTCTATTGTAATAGGGAATGGTATAAAATTCATTTGGTGGGATCTTCAACCTAGTATCATATATAATTTTAAAAATCTTTTTAAATAATTGTGTTCAAATAAAATATTGAAAATTCTAGAACAAGTTCTATGCAAGATGAATTATGAATCAAATTATAGATTAAATTGAAAAAGGATTATAGATGTGCTCAAAAAATTATACAAGCATCAATATTCATATAAAAAGGTTATAGTAATTCAATAACATTTGAAGATTTAAGCATAAATCTAAATCTCAAGAGATTCAAATATTAGTTGGTGGAGAAGCTACATAAATACATCAAGTTCAATTGTTGTCACATGGAATTAAACTCTAGTAACAAAGTGTAATAGCATATAAAGAGTATTTTGTAGAAACGGTGAAAAAAATAGAGTTTGAATTTTTTAGGTCTGAAGATGAGTTGGCAAAAGAATTTGCAAAGGAGAAATTTGGAAGACAAAAATTTGGATATAGGGGAAGCATATTTAGAGCTGTTATAGCCAACTTCACTTGCTAACTGTAAATAATACATCCATTTTTGTCAATTTTTTCTATTGCCTTTGTATGCAATATAATTGCTTATAGCTATTGTTTAGGGTTCTAGTTAGTAATGACACAAATTAAGGGTCAATAAGTGGTCATTTCAGAGTATATTGTATGAGACCTACTTAAAGATGTCTCAACAATAATCACTACAACCACTTCAAAAATTGTAAATATTTATGAATAAATTTTGTTTCATGGATAACAATAAAATTGCACAAATCTTCCAAATTTAATGTGTGCAATGGCTCTCTCATAAAATGGGGTATGGAAAACCTTCTTCTAGATATTTGTATATATTTACATATTTTTGAACTATCCCTTACACAACAAAACTAGTTTCAATTACTTGAAATGAGAAGGGACAACATTGAAAACCTTTCAAATCCCTTATTCTACAAGATAGTCTTATGATTATGAATTGTTTCTTGGAAAAAAACTAATGGTTTTGTCACCAACTATAAAAGTAAAATTGTATTTTCCTACTCTATTTTAAAAATTTTTAAGATATTCCATCTCATTATTAAGTTAAATTTAAACCTCCCTCTTGTCGAGTATTTTGGTCACTAAAATCTTAGGGTCCTTGGTGCATTTCATTTATCAAGAATTAATCTATTATGCGTTTGTGTTTGATCCATAATGTGGAATTGGAACAAGGATTATTTTTTTTTTTTAAAATTAATTTGAACAATATGTATTTTTAACTTATTAAAAAATTCTAACTATAAATCTTTTTAAAATTTTAGAACTTATTTGTTGGTGGTTTTTTAATTAAAAATATATGTATTTTTAACTTCTATATTTTTAAATTAAAATATGTATTACTAACTTAAAAAATAAAATTATTAAAAAAAAATTATAAAAAAAATCTTAAAAAATTATAAAAAAGAAAATTAAAAAAATAAGATTATAAAAAAAATAAGATTATAATCTTTTAATAAATATTCGAAGTTAATAAACCAAACGGGCCCTAATTGATTATAATATATTTTTTTCCTATTCGAAGTTAATAAACCAAACGGGCCCTAATTGATTATAATTTTTTTTTTTCCTAATGTAGAACATACGTCGGACAGAATTTCCTTTTATGAATACAAACCCCACCGAAAAACCAATCTTTTGGGCTTCCGATCAGAAATCATTAATCTGGAATCGAAAATTACACCGAAGCAGTGTTAGGCATGGAGTAAGCAACTAATTAGAGCAGCGCACACAAGAATCGGTTGGATAGGAACAGGCGTAATGGGCTTAGCAATGTGCGGCAGGGTTCAGGCCGCCGGCTTTCACGTCACCATCTACGCCAGAACGCCCTCCAAAATCTGATAAAAAGCTCATTAACACCTATTATTCTTGTTAAAATATTATGTATGCAATCTAACTCTTCAATACTTTTTTCGCTTACGATAACCCATTTTTAACAGAGCCATTGCACACATTATATTATTGTAGATTTTTTATCTCAGTTTTTTTATGGCAGAACCATTGCGCACATAAAATTTGCTCTAGTATCTTATTTGTTTATGACACCACCATTGCCCACATTAAATTACTGCGGTTAACTATCTCTGTTCTTTTTTCAGCAATCTACGCATGAATTGCACAAATATTCATTAACGTAAATTACAAATCAAGAGATCATTAAATTAATAATTAAAAAGATACGGCTTGTAGTTCAAACATATAACCCCAGAATAAATATTCAAAAAAAATCAGTGCAGTTGGAAACAATGAATGAACATTATGCAGAGTGGATTAAATATCCTACAATCCAATTCTTGAACACTCCTCTCACATGTAGAACAGAAGCACTGGGTACAATAAATTACTCAATTCCTTCCTTTTACATACCAACAGTCACTAGGAATCAGAATTAGAGGCAAGGAAAAGGAATGCGAAGACGCTCTCTTCTCTCTTGGGGAGGCTGAGCAAGCTGGTCACTGTAAAAAGCTTGAGCAGCCAGATGCTCATCCCTTAGGGAATACTTGGGGTAGGGCCAAGGAGTATATACCCGGATGAAACACACAGCTTCTGGAATTCCGCCATAGTATACCACCTCTCCAGGAAGGGAACCTCTGAAGGGAATCACATAAGTCTTTGGTTGAAACCCATTTGCTGGAATCCCATTTGCTGTCGCTGATGATTCAAGAAATCCAAGCATTCGGTGTAACCACTCTTCTTCTTCATGAGTTGGCCAGTCTGGTGCAGATTTGAAGCGGCTAACATCAACCCACTCGAGCTCATGTTCGATCTGCCCGTAAAGCTCAGGGTGTACTCTCTGCTTTTCACCCAGCCGTGAAATCAGTGCCCAGAATGCCTGCTTCGCATTCTCAACGCCACCAACTTTCTCATCACCAAACTCAATCGGGCAACGGTGACAACTTGTTGACATGCTTCTATTTCTTCTCTCCCACGTCCAAAATCTGATTGCACTCTGCTACAGCACAAGAAACAAAATTCAGAGCAATGTGCTGCAGCACAAGAAACAAATATTTTATTGATTTATCTGCAAAATCATATTACAATTCCTCTCTTTTATAGAGGATTTAACATAATTCTTAGCAAATTTTGGAACTTTCCTAAGTGACAGTTCTGCCACCGTAAAACAAGTTTCCAGAAAGCCTGCTTCTCCGGCATGCCATTAATATTCTCACTAAACTCAAGTGGGGAAACGGTGAGAACTTTTTGACATGCGTACTTCTTCTCTTCTCCCACTCAAACTCTACAATAAAAGGAAGAGATAAAATTCATAAATCATGCAAAACAATTTAAAATAAATTGGAAAAAATATGTTTATAATGTACAACTTTGTTATAATAGTTGCATGCAGGTCTGGAATTTGAAACTTGTTTTGTCAATTTAAAATATTAATATGCAATATATAAACTTAGAAACTTTTTTAACTAATTTGATGTATATTACTAATTTATAATTTTTTTCTAATTTTATATTACTTTATCACAAATAAAAGTTTCTATATAATTTATTATATATTATTTTTATCGATTAAATTTTTTTTCAAAATAAAACATAAGAATTTAGAAACTTGCTAGAACATTTGAAATTTTTGTAAATGTTACTAATATTATATTGATAAAATATTTAAATTTTAAAAAATTATTAGACTATTAGTAAATTAGAAAAAAATTGACAATCAATAAACATCTTAGAAGTAAATGAAAGACATTAAAATAACATAGAAGTGACTGTCAAATTCCAAGCCTGGTTGCATTTATGTATTGCTTGTTTCACCAATAGTATCAACAAAAACGTTGTCTTTCATTGACATGAGGACTTGGTTTGCATCTCTCATGACACCCTGTTGTTAGTTGCATGTATGTACTGCTTGTTTCACCAATAGTATCAACAAAAATGTTGTCTTTCATTGACATGAGGACTTGGTTTGCATCTCTCATGACACCCTGTTGTTAGTTGCATGTATGTACTGCTTGTTTCACCAATAGTATCAACAAAAATGTTGTCTTTCATTGACATGAGGACTTGGTTTGCATCTCTCATGACACCCTTTTTAACAACAATCTCAGTTGTAGCTTGGGTTAACACACAGTCCAGGGCAGTTGCCATATGCTCACGATTTCATTTCAATGTAATAACAAATTATTGAGTGATCCTAATTTGATAAATTGTGGAATACTGATGCTTAGGCTACAACCACAATAATTGTTGTTTACAAAACAAATGCAATTGCCTGATGGAGGAAGGAACAGAGCAATCAACAGAGTTACAGATATAAAGCCAATAAACAAAACATAAAACTCTCAAAGATTAAAAAGATACTTTTATATTAATTTGAAAATTACAGATTGTGCCAAGAGCTGCCAATGCTCAGAATATCATTTTTTGTTTCTATATATATGACTGAACATCAAAACATTCCCTTTTGTTTACAAAATATTCTACCTATAGAAAGTTCTCAAATTGCCTGGATTACAACGGATTGATTACAAAAAGTCAGAGAAAAACAAATATAAAATAACCTGCAATAAAAATGGTAGCTGGCGGATTGAAAAAAAAGGACTGGTCACATGATCGCATGAATAAAATAATGGTCATGTGATCATGCAACAAGAGCATATTCCCTGAGTGCGGTAGGAGGGGCAGATGAGAGGACGAAGAGGTTACTGGACGCAACAAGTACTGGTCGTATGATTGTATAAACAAAATAATGTTTATGCGATCATGCGAAAAGTGAAAAGAGAGGGGGCCCACTCAAAAATTATCGCAGGTTCGCATATAAAAATAAAACCGGGCAAGCAAAAGTTTTAAGATTATCGCATGATCGCATAAACCAAATAAGAGTTATGCGATCATGCGAAAAGGTGAAAGGAGAGGGCCCCACACAAAAGACAAGCTTGAAAAAAAAAAGCGCGGATGGAAAATAAAAAGTGTTGGGCATTTATTGAGGTCGCATGATCACAAGAGAGGAGAGAGAAGCCTTGCGATCATGTGACAAGGCTTAAAGAAAGAGCCCGGGTAGGTGGGAAGAAAAAAAGTAGGGAAGATTACAAATGTCAGGCTAGAACCCACATCTGCAAACACAACGTACATCAACACTCCCCCTTAATCTTCACTGTTACGTATGTCCACAATACCGATTTCTTCCCGAAGATGTTCAAAAATATTCTTAGCCAGTGGTTTTATGAAAATATCAGCTAATTGTTCATTGGACCTGCAAAACTGAAGATGAATGTCACCATTGTTTACCAATTCTCTGATGAAGTGATATCTGGTATCAATATGTTTGCTTCGTTTATGAAATACATGATTTTTGGATAAGGCAATTGCTGAATTGTTATCACAATAGATCTTTGTAGATTCTTCTTGATGATGCCCCAAATCTAAAAGTACTCTCCTTAACCAAACTGCTTGACAAGATGCTGATGTGGCTGCTACATACTCTGCTTCAGCTGATGAGAGAGTAACAATTGATTGTTTCTTTGATGCCCAAGAGATAGCACCGGAACCTAGATAAAAAAATGTATCCGAAAGTGCTTTTTCTATCATCTATGCTACCTCCCCAATCACTATTTGTATATCCAATTAGTTTGTAATCATCTGAGGAAGTATACAAAATTCCAAAAAAATTTGTTCCAGCTATGTATTTCAAAATTCTTTTTCCAGTTTTCCAATATGACTCTTTCGATTTCTCCATGAATCTAGAAATAAGGCTAACATCAAACATGATATCCGGTCTTGTGGCGGTTAAATACATGAGGCTGCCCACTAATCTTTTGAATAAAGTTGGATCTACACTTGGACCTTGATCATCCTTACTAAGCTTCAAACCCAATGCAACTGGTGTAGGGGTTGGATTCACTTTTGTCATCTTAAATCTTTTCAACAATTCACCAGCATACTTGCTTTGACATATGAAAATTCTTTGATCATTTTGACTTACCTCCATGCCAAGAAAGTATCTCATGAGGCCTAAATCAGTCATATCAAATTCTTTTTTCATGGCTTCTTTGAATGTATTAGTTTGCATATTTCCTGTGAATATCAAATCATCTACATACAAACAAACTATCAATATTTCTTTTCATCATTCACTTTGATATACAAAGTAGGTTCATTGCCGCACTTGTTAAAGCCATTATTCATAAAATAAGAATCTATCCTATTGTACCATGCTCTAGGAGCTTGTTTCAAACCATATAATGCCTTTTTCAATCTACATACTTTATGTTCTTCTCCCAAAACTTCATAACCAAGTGGCTGACTTACATACACTTCTTCTTCCAAAATTCCATTTAAGAATGCTGATTTCACGTCCATTTGATAAACTTTCCATTTGTTTTGAGCTGCAGTAGATAGGACCATTCTTATTGTATCCAATCTTGCTACAGGTGCAAATGTTTCATTGAAATCTATACCTGGCTTTTGTGTAAAACTTTTTGCCACTAGTCTTGCCTTGTGCTTTGCTACTTTTCCATCAACATCATACTTTGTCTTATAAACTCATTTAACTCCAATCACATCCTTGCCTTTAGGAAGTTCTACTAGATCCCAAGTTTCATTCTTTTCTATTGACTGAATCTCTTCATCCATGGCTGTAATCCATTTGTCCTCTTTTATGGCTTCTTCAAAATAAATTGGATCAGCTTGTGTTAACAATGCAAAATCACAACAAAAATCAACATTTTCATCTTCTTGGGTTTCATCATAAATCTCTCTAAGACTTCTTATCTTCTTTGATGTGTTTATGGACCTAGACCTTAAAGATGCAAGTGTAGGATCAGAAGATTCGCTGCTGTTATTATTTGTTGTAGTGGGATTTGGAGTGCTAGGAGCTCTTAAAGGTGTTCTAGGTGCATTTGCTTGTGTAGGAGGATTTGCAACCTGAATTTCATCCTCTTCATTCTCTTGTAGAACATTAGGAGTGGTTGAATTTATTTTGTCTATACTGCCATCCCATACCTCTTCTTCAACAAATTCAACATCACGGCTTATTATCAGCTTCTTAGTAATATGATTGTACAGCTTATATGCCTTTGAATGTTCACTATATCCCACAAATATACATTTCTCTCCTTTGTCATCTAATTTTCTTCTCAACTCTTGAGGTATCAACGAGTATGCCACACATCCAAAAACTCTTAAATGTGATATGTTATGTTTCCTTTTGCTCCAAGCCTCTTCTGGTGTTTTATTTATCACTGCTTTTGTTGGAAACCTATTCAAAATATACACTGAACATGCAACTGCTTTGGCCCAATATTCATTTGGTAAGTGTTTTGCCTTTATCATGCTACGTGTCATTTCCATGATTGTTCTATTCTTTCTCTTTGCTACTCCATTTTGTTGAGGTGTATATCTTGTTGTAAATTGTTTGTGTATGCCATTTTCTTTGCAAAAATTTTAAAATTTAGTTGAGACATACTCTCCACCTTGATCGGTTCTCAATTTCTTGATAGAATATCCACTTTCTTTTTCAACTTTTGCCTTGAACTCTTTGAAAACAAAAAATGTATCAAATTTATATTTTAAGAAATAAACCCATACTTTTCTGCTGAAATCATCAATGAACGTTATGAAATAAAGTTTTCCACTAATGGAAGGTGTTTGCATAGGTCCACAAATGTCTGAATGTACTATCTCTAATGGATGTTTTGCTCTATATGAATCCCCAACTGGAAATGATTTCCTATGTTGCTTTGCCAATATGCAACTCTCACATGTGGTTTTAAGTGGCTCTATTTGTGGCAACCCATATACCATTTTCTTCTTGTATAACAGCTGTAATCCTTGGAAGTTTAAGTGCCTAAGCCTTAAATGCCATAACCAAGATTCATTTTTGTATGAGGCTTTAAAAGCTATTTCAGCAACATTTTGTAAACCTTGTGGCTCTATCATTAATCCACTTTGAATTCTTAGTGGGAACATCCTATTCTTTGTCATTTCAACTCTTGCAATCAACCTATTGCTTGGTTTCTTATCTAGGATCACACATTCACCATTCTCAAAATATATTCTATAACCTTTTTGTACCAATTGCCCAATACTTATAAGGTTGTGTTGTAATCCGGGAATATAGTATACATCTGAAATTTGTTTATCTTCACCTTGTTTTATTTTTATGTTAATTGACCCTTTGCCCATAACTAAATTTTTTTGATCATTTCCCAACTTAACTTCTGATTTTACTGAATCATCTATTGTTGAAAATATCTCCTTATTACAACTCATGTGGTTACTACACCCACTATCTAAAAACCATAGTTCTTTGGAACTTTCTTGTGCTACATTGCATGCTATCAATATTGTGCCCTATTCACTAGTGTTTGACTGATTTTCATTTGTGAAATGTGCCTTTTGCTTATTCAAATCATATTATTTTTTCCTACATTCTGATGCATAATGCCCAAATTTGCTACAGTAATGACATTGGATATTGGATTTATCATACCTTTCTCCTTGATGATGGCTTTGAGAGTGACTGCTCCCCCTTCCTCTTGTTGATGTAAAATGGGCATTTGGGCTTGATGGTGGTCTTCTAATTTTAAATTGTGTGTTTTCTCTTCCTTCTCTTGATAAAAAACATCCTCTGCCTCTACTGTTGTTTGATCTCCCTCTTGACTTGCCAAATGAGAGCCGAGTCTTGAATGCATTCTCAAATGATGATGACCCTGTTCGGTTCAATCTTTGCTCATGGACTAAAAGTGATCCCATTAATTCATCTACTAATAACTGAGAAAGATCTTTGGCCTCTTGAATAGCTATTACTACAGCATCAAATTTAGCAGGTAGACTTCTAAGTATTTTTTCCACAATCTTTTGATCTTCAATAGTGTCTCCATAGGTCCTTAACTGATTTACTATAGACATTGCATGAGCGAAAAAAGCATCTATTGAATCTGACTCTTTCATTTGTAAATTTTCAAAATCTCTTCTAAGTATCTACAATTTTGCCATTATTACCTTGCCCGTGCCTTGGTATGCTATCTGCAAACTGTCCCATGCTTGTTTTGATTTTGTGGCAGCTGCAACCTTTGGAAAGATTGATTCTTCCATTGCTTGTTGAATGAAAAATAGTGCCTTTGCATCCTTCTTATTTTCCTTCAATAAATCTTTATCAGCTTGTGAAAGGGCCTGATATGCCTGCTGGTCTGGTGGTTCAAGAAAGCTATTTTCCACTAAATCCCAAACATCTTGAGAATGAAAGAGAGTCTTCATTTTGATGCTCAAATAATCATAATTTTTGCCATTAAAAATTGGAATTTGAGGCTGAGAAATACTCCCACTGGTTCCTGCCATGGTTTACCAGTAATACTTTTTCTCCTTTTTTTTAACAAACCCTTTTCTTTCTTCTTTGATTTTCTCTTTACCCATGATGAAATTTTTGCCAAGAAATAATACCTAGATATTTTTGAGCTCTTCAATCTCCAGCAGAAATCTTCTCTTCAATAGCCTGGCTCTGATACCAGTTTCATGGAGGAAGGAACAGAGCAATCAACAGAGTTACAAATATAAAGCCAATAAACATAACATAAAACTCTCAGAGATTAAAAAGATACTTTTATATTAATTTGAAATTTACAGAGTGTGCCAAGAGCTGCCAATGCTTAGAATATCATTTTTTGTTTCTATATATATGACTGAACATCAAAATATTCCCTTTTGTTTACAAAATATTCTACTTGTAGAAAGTTCTCGAATTGCCTGGATTACAACGGATTGATTACAAAAAGTGAGAGAAAAATAAATATAAAATAACCTGCAGTAAAAATGGTAGCTGGCGGATTGAAAAAAAAAGGACTGGTCGCATGATTGCATGAATAAAATAATGGTCATGCGATCATGCGATAAGAGCATATTCCCTAGTGTGGTAGGAGGGGCAGATGAGAGGATGGAGAGGTGACTATATGCAGCAAGTACTGGTCACATGATCGCATAAATAGAATAATGTTTATGCGATCATGCGAAAAGTGAAAAGAGAGGGGGCCCACTCAAAAATTATCGCAAGTTCGCATATAAAAATAAAACCAGGCAAGCAAAAGTTTTAAGGTTATCGTATGATCGCATAAACTAAATAAGAGTTATGAGATCATGCGAAAAGGTGAAAGGAGAGGGCCCCACACAAAAGACAATCCTAGAAAAAAAAAGTGTGGACGGAAAATAAAAAGCGTTGGGCATTTATTGAGGTCGCATGATCGCAAGAGAGGAGAGAGAAGCCTTGTGATCATGCGACAAGGCTTAAAGAAAGAGCCCGGGTAGGTGGGAAGAAAAAAAGCAGGGAAGATTACAAATGTCAGGCTAGAACCCACATTTGCAAACACAACGTACATCAACATTGCCAACCCTGTAGAGGAGATATTATTTTCATCCTCCGCATCATTAAATACTTGTCTTTTGAATCTACATAATCTTGTAATGTTTCTTGGAATTTACGTGTTAAACTGTTTAGCATTTGCTCATACATCATCTAATCAAGTTTACTAGAATGGGAAACTACTTTGTAAGTTAAGATCTCAGAAGAATTGGTTTTTTGAATTTATTGTTTAAATTGATCTAATTTCATTCATTGCACATTTTGACCGTCTAAGCCCTTTATTATTTCTAATCGATATGTAATAAATATAAATCAGAAATTAAAGATATGAAGCTTCCATGTGTCAAATGGATCTGAAGTTGTTAAGTGGTAGATATCATTTAGTTTTTATTTTATTCAACTCTTGGATCGATGGAAGAAAAATATAATATCTAGAAACACAAACAAATCGATGGAAGAAAATAATAATATCTAGAAACACAAACAAACAATCAATTGAAGCAAGAAACGATATCTAATCTGTTGTTGGGAAATAAATTTTATTGATCAAAATACAACAATAATTCAAACCATTGATTTCTCCTTTGAGAATGAGGGTAGTGATCTTCTTCATGTGTTAGCGATCTCGGTGACAACTATGTTTTAATAGCTATAACAAGCAAATAAAAATGGTAGCAAAAGAGGAATTTGGGAATAAAGTTCCCTAAAAATAATTTCATTTAATGTTTTGTAGTTTTCGTTAATTTAAAATAATGTAATATTTATACAACTTTAACAAACAATATCAATTTTGAAATCATGAAAAGAATGGGTTACAAAGATAAATGGGTATGGTATGTGAAAGGAAAGAATTCAGTAATTTAATGTACCCAATGGTTGTGTATGATATGTGAAAGTAGTATTAAGAATTAGATTGGAGGATATTTTTATGCTACATTATTTTCATTTATTGTTTCGAATTGTAATTGAATTTTTTTAATATTTATTTTTTGATTATATGTTTGAACTACAAGCTTAATTATCTTCCTTATTAAAATAAGTTGTATGGTTATAAATTTCATGATTTCTTATAGTAAACATGTAATATTTTTAAGTTTATAAATTACAAAAAATATTAAAAGTATTTCTATAATGAACATTCTTGGATTCACCTTTTGTTAAAAGTATTTTTAAAATAAATTATTATATATAATATCATATTAAAACTTATTATATATTAATAATATATAATCATAATTTGCATTAAGCAATTTATATTATCTAAATTTAAAACATAATTTGTATAATAATGAATTAATATATTTAGTAAAACTATATAATTTATAATATAAATTATTCATATTTTTTACAATTTAATTTTTTCATTTTTTTAAAATTATATAAATTTTTTAATTTAAATATTAAAAAAATAATAAATATGTATTTTAAATATTTAATCTAATAAGTTTTTTAGAATATTCTTTTCACTATTTCAATTATGTAAATTCATTATTTGATGTTATTGAAAATATCTCGTTTATTAATATTTTAATTTATACTACTAATCTATAATTATATTAGCAAATATTTATTGTATTATTAGTATAGTTTATATATAATATAATATTATGATATTCCGATGAAAAAATATATATGATATTATGATATTATATATACAATAATGTTAATCATATATAATTAAAAATATATATTATGACAATAAAATTTATATTATTCTTTTTTTTTTTTCTATTAGCTATAGAGGGTACCAAAAAACAACTAAGCACCGAGTATCACCAAGTATCAGGATAGAGGCGCAGCCTCACATCAAAATTACAGTATCAACTATACAAAAATACAAGAACATTAACAAGGAGCAAAAACAACAAACCACTAGTGCAGAATATCAGAGTAAGTATCAACCCATGCGGTCCAACCGAGTGGGCCAACCATCCAGACGATATTCTTCCTCTCCTATATTTGGGTCAGCATAAAAATCTCCTCCTTCCTTGAGTTTTGATTCCTTTTTAACACCTGGTTCAGTCTCCATAAAGTGTACTCGAACATTCGCAGATCATCTAAAGTTTTCAGCCACTGGTAACCATACTTGAGCTCATACAGAAAGAATGTAGCATGACCATCTTTGAGGAACCTCCTGAGCTTCTCTTTCTCAATCATCATGGTTTTTTGAACCTGCATGAAAATTTTAAAATAAGTGAGTTTATGAAAACACTCAGTAAAATCCCTTGGCTTACCTTGATATTTTTCTTCATTTCTGCACTTCCAGATCTGCCAAAGAATGTTAGAAGAAAAAATATTCCAAAAAAAATTAGCATCTTTACTAATACCTTTTATGTAACCAGTAACAATTTGAATAATGTTAACATTAATAGAATACACAATACCAAAAAATCTCCAAATCTCTTTAGCAAAATGACAGTCAGAATTAATTCTTGAAAAGTACTCCTTTCACATGAAGAACAGAAGCACTGGGTACAATAAATTACTCAATTCATTCCTTTTACATAGCAACATTCAGGAATCAGAATTAGAGGCAAGGCAAGGAAAGGCGAAGACGCTCTCTTCTCTCTTCGGGAGGCTGAGCAAGCTGGTCACTGTAAAAAGCTTGAGCAGCGAGATGCTCATCCCGTAGGGAATACTTGGGGTAGGGCCAAGGAGTATATACCCGGATGAAACACACATACTCTGGAATTCCTCCATAGTATACGACCTCACCAGGAAGGGAACCTCTGAAGGGAATCACATAAGTCTTTGGTTGAAACCCATTTGCTGGAATCCCATTTGCTGTCGCTGATGATTCAAGAAATCCAAGCATTCGGTGTAACCACTGTTCTTCTTTATGAATTGGGCAGTCTGGTGCAGATTTGAAGCGGCTAACATCAACCCACTCGAGCTCATGTTCGATCTGCCCGTAAAGCTCAGGGTGTACTCTCTGCTTTTCACCCAGCCGTGAAATCAGTGCCCAGAATGCCTGCTTCGCATTCTCAACGCCGCCAACTTTCTCATCACCAAACTCAATTGGACAACGGTGACAACTTGTTGACATGCTTCTCTTTCTTTTCCTTCTTTCCCATGTCCAAAATCTGATTGCACATAACTCTTACCAAATTTTGGAACCTTCCTAAGTGACAGTTCTGCCAACGTAAAACAAGTTTCGAGAAAGCCTGCTTCTCCGGCATGCCATCAATATTCTCACTAAACTCAAGTGGGGAAACGGTGAGAACTTTTTGACATGCGTACTTCTTCTCTTCTCCCACTCAAACTCTACGATAAAAGGAAGAGATAAAATTCATAAATCATGCAAAACAATTTAAAATATATTGGAAAAAATATGTTTACAATGTACAATTTTGTTATAGTAGTTGCATGCAGGTCTGGAATTTGATGCTGTATTGGCTGTTTTTTCACTTTTAGAAATTTGTTTTACCAATTTAAAATATTAATATGCAATATATAAATTTAGAAACTTTTTTAATTAATTTGATGTATATTACTAATTTATAATTTTTTTCTAATTTTATATTATTTTATCACAAATAAAAGTTTCTATATAATTTATTATATATTATTTTTATCGATTAAAAATCTTTTCAAAATAAAACATATGAATTTAGAAATTTGCTAATATTATATTGATAAAATATTTAAATTTTAAAAAATTATTAGACTATTAGTAAATTAGAAAAAAATTGACAATCAATAAACATCTTAGAAGTAAATGAAAGATATTAAAATAACATAAAAGTGACCGTCAAATTCCAAGCCTGGTTGCATGTATGTACTGCTTGTTTCACCAATAGTATCAACAAAAACGTTGTCTTTCATTGACATGAGAATTTGGTTTGCATCTCTCATGACACCTTTTTTAACAACAATCTCAGTTGTAACGTCGGTTAACACACAGTCGAGGGAAGTTGCCATATGCTCACGATTTCTTTTCAATGTAATAACAAATTATTGTGAGTGATCCTAATTTGATATACTGATGCTTAGGCTACAACCACAATAATTGTTGTTTACAAAACAAATGCAATTGCCAACCCTGTAGAGGAAATATTATTTTCATCCTCCACATCATTAAATACTTGTCTTTTGAATCTACATAATCTTGTAATGTTTCTTGGAATTTACATGTTAAACCGGTTAGCATTTGCTCATACATCATCTAATCAAGTTTACTAGATTGGGAAACTACTTTGTAAGTTAAGATCTCAGGGGAATTGGTTTCTTGAATTTGTTGTTTAAAATGATCTAATTTCATTCATTGCACATTTTGACCGTCCGAGCCCTTTATTATTTCTAATCGATATGTAATAAATATAAATCAGAAATTAAAGATATGAAGCTTCCATGTGACAAATGGATCTGAAGTTGTTAAGTGGTAGATAGCATTTAGTTTTTGTTAAGTGGTAGATAGCATTTAGTTTTTATTTTATTCAACTCTTGGATCGATGGAAGAAAAATATAATATCTAGAAACACAAACAAACAATCAATTGAAGCAAGAAACGATATCTAATCTGTTGTTGCGAAATAAATTTTATTGATCACGATACAACAATAATTCAAACCATCGATTTCTCCTTTGAGAATGACGGCAGCGATCTTCTTCATGCGTTAGCGATCTCGGTGACAACTATGTTTTAATAGCTATAACAAGCAAATAAAAATGGTAGCAAAACGAGGAATTTGGTAATAAAGTTCCCTAAAAATAATTCCATTTAATGTTTTGTAGTTTTCTTTAATTTAAAATTATGTAAAATTTATACAACTTAAACAAACAATATCAATTTTGAAATCATGAAAAGAACGGGTTACGAAGATAAATGGGGCATGGTATGTGAAAGGAAAGAATTCAGTAATTTAATGTACCCAGTGGTTCTCTATGATATGTGAAAGAAGTATTCAAGAATTAGATTGGAGGATATTTTTATGCTACATGATTTTCATTCATTGTTTCCAACTGCAATTGACTTTTTTTAATATTTATTCTTTGATTATATGTTGTATTCATTAACAACTACATAATTATAGTCAACATTCTCAAATTCACCTTTTTTTAAAAGTACTTGAAAATAAATTATTATATATGATATCATATTAAAACTTATTATATATTTATAATATATAGTCATAATTTAGAATTTAATGCACAAATATATATAACATATTCAAAAATATATATATATTTATAATATAATAATAGCTATAAAATATATAACAATTTATATTATCTAAATTTAAAACATGATTTGTATAATAATGAATTAATATATTTAGTATAAATATATAATTTATAATATAAATTATTCATATTTTTTACAATTTAATTTTTTTAATTTTTATAAATTATTTTATATAATATTATATTAATTATCAATTTTATTCATTTTTTTTTTTTTTTGGTAAAAGGCCAAAGCTAAAGTTTTATTAATCAAATAACAAAGGTACAAACCCCACTCAGTGCAGGCGGTAAGAAAGAGTGGGGTTGAGAAAACCTCCAGCCATGCATAAGATCGTAGTCTGAAAGCTAATACATAATATTTTAGGAAGGCATTCCCTCAAAGTTTGAATTTGATTTCAAGTAACAAGAATCCCACTTTTACAAAAAAATTTAACATCGTTGTTGCTTAAAATACATTGCTTGATTGATGCTAGTTCAACGGACTGAAGGTTGAAGCTTCCTTCCTTGTATAAGCAAAAGCCATACGTTATTTACTTCTGACTACCAAGAAAACCTGTAAAAACTTCTAGCTAAGATCCTTTGTTAGTGAATCCAAGAAACGTAGTGCATGTATCAAAGATATTACAATCTCTAAAATAAAATAAAGTGGTTGTCTTAATTTAATCAAAAATTTCAAGCTTGAGCAGGGAAAGAGCTTATTGTATCTTCTCCATTACCTGCAAAGCCTGCTGAGAAGATCTGAAATCGGGTTAGTGACTGTGATAACCTAACCTTACAAGATGGATACGAAAAAAGTCTCAAACCGGGACATCTAAGATATATCAAAGCATAACAATCTCTAAACCCAAGAGACGATCTAAAAAACCACATCTAAAGAGCATAGCTGGAAATCCCTATCCAGGAGCCTCAGCTAAAACAAAAGGACAAGCAGCACCCTACAAACAAGGCCTCGCACCTCAGTAGCAAGCCCAAATAAAAAGAGGAAGACAACATGGTAATTTCTAACCTGAAGTCGGTACATAATGATTACGTATCGACTTCAAAATTAGAGATTACCATGGTGACCGAGTCTGAAGGAGCGAGAGACGCTACAAGAGGAGACGCTACTCTGCTGAAGGAACTGGTGTCAGCGAGAAGAAAATGACGAAAGGAGCCACGAGATAGAACCAAAGGCTAGCAGAGACCAAGAACAAATAAAGGATCCTTGTGGTAATCTCCTACCTAAAATCCATACTAGAAGTATGTATCGACTTCAAGATAACAGATTACCGTAAAAATAAAAAATAATGTAAGGACTAAACATCAGAGAAAACCAAGCTAAAAGAGGAGCGTATCCTAATAATGAAATAAGCCCT
Source organism: Chamaecyparis obtusa (assembly GCA_027943335.1). NCBI lineage: Eukaryota > Viridiplantae > Streptophyta > Pinopsida > Cupressales > Cupressaceae > Chamaecyparis > Chamaecyparis obtusa. Next base: position 184,717 of record BSBK01003660.1, on the reverse strand, counting down.
CAATACAAACATAGTTACTTGGTTTAAGATTCCTGTCCTTCTAAAATCTGACATATTGCTAATGTTGAAGATGCTCAACTGAAAATGAATAAAGGTCTAAGTGTTCAGAAACAAGAAACACTTGTCTTTAACCCAGACTTACCAAATTAAGCTGACACTGACCTGTGGAAACCCTAAGAAAGTGTAGCACAGGGACCAAATATACATACCCCTATTAAATTTAAAAATGGTGCTGAAAGACAACAGGAAAAAAATTAACGATTAGTTCAAGGATCAGTAGAGTCCAAGGATTAACATGTCCCTTACCAATGTGATTCCCATCACATTGTTTGAAAAATGTTTGCGTAAACCTGTTAAGTGTATCATGAACATATATTAAATAAAGACATACTATTATTAAGCTGCATAAATTTATTGTCCACATGAATGATACCAAACGGGTAAAATATCCATATTAAACCGAAGAGGCCGAGAGAAGATTAAAAATACTATAGATGCGAAAGAAAAAAGGACCATAACAAATATGTGTTAAATATTAATCTGAAAATTTTATAATTATAGATAAACTAACAGATAAACCCAAATAAACAAAACAAACATGATAAATCTATCAGCTAAACCATTCGATAACCCCAAATCTTAATGAAAACAAGAATGACAGGTACTGAAAAAATATGAAAATCTAAGAATGTATCTATGAGAATACATGAATATATATATAACTATGAATATATATAAAATGTCTATATATTTAATATATATGTGTGTACATTCATTTATATGTATATATATGCATAGATATATATATCCTCAAAAGAATACCATTGATAAAAACAATGCATCTCTATGACTCATTTATAAGAGTACTAGCACATATCCTGAAGATGAACATGCTTGAGATATTCGATCTCTATAAGTTTTAGAACATGAGTACAAGGATAATAGGTATAAATGATTAAATGTGCGGAGCAAAATACGTATATATATAGAAAATCTAAATACAGTGAGCTACCATGTGAAGACGACTAGCCATCAGATTAGAAGAGAGATTGCAGATATAATATTTTAGTTGAAATCAATATACTGCTTAAAGATAAAGAACCTAAAAAAATTTCGGACAGAGAAGTTCACCTTCTTCATTCTGAGGGTTTGAAGCCTGCAAGGCTAGATATCCAAATAAGATAGGTACCCCAAGATAGACTGCTGGGATACCCCCCTAAGGATATGTTTGATCTACGGCCAAGGAGGGCTGAGTTAACTAAACAAAGGCTTAGCCGAAGAATCTGAACTATAGAGGCTTCAAAATATTTAAGAAGCCTTATGGTAATTACTGCTAGAGCTATGAGGGAAAAAATTTAAAGAGTCTAAAGGCTAAGATACAAAAACTAAATAAGTCATAGTAATATAAAATTTACAGCTAAAAACCAAAAGTCAGTATTTTTCCATCGATAGCTTTGTCTTACTGATCATTATCTAGTCTTGTTTCGAGATATCATAATTACATATTTAAACAAAAGGGAATGATTTTTTGGAAGTTCCAAAAAGATATGATATTACATATACTCTTAAGCCCTACACATCTTCTATCCTTTGCATATGATGTTGGAGCTCCAAGAGGCACCCTCCTTTTGCAGAATGATAATTTCTTCTGGTTCTTACATAAAGTGCCTTGAGGACTTTTTTACCGAGGGTGCTATAATCTTTATATTCCTGGTAGTGTCCTCCTCCAGTTCCTCTGGGATGTCGAAGCCTTCCGCCCTCCAGTAGTCGAGAACCAATTCAAGATCCACCTCCTCTTTGAGCACTGTAGTAATGAGGAAATCCAGATTTCTCCTCATTGATGGCCAAAGTTTGTCAAATTTGGCTTCATCTTTGAAGAACAAAATTGACAGTCTCTGGGAGCTAGGGATTGTTAGGTCTTTGTTGATGCCATGCACCACACTCTCCAAACCTTTCAGGAATTCCTCTTTAAAAATTTCTTTAGCCGCTACGATGATTCTCCCTTTATCTATTCCATTGAAAGTTGATAAGGCAATAAAGAGTCCTATAATGTGGCCATTCACCCAGACTATGAAGTCATTGTAAAAATGGTCCTTCCCAAGGCCCTTTACCAGATCTCTGCAACTCGTATTTGAGAGAGAATTAAGGATTATATTCCATCTCTCAAGCTTGATGTTTCCTTGGAAGACCATTTGCCTATTCTCCTTTGTGTGGAAGGTCAGCACTCTGGTTTCCATTTTGGAAATATAAAACAAAAAGGTAGATATCCTTGTCAAATCCTGTTGTTAAATAACGATAAATGCACCCTATGTATCCAAATTAATTATGATGTGGTGCTAAAGCTCATGTGAATTTACTATATGATTAATATCTTACCATATCATCATTAATAAGTACTTGAAGCCTAGAGACAGTTGTTGCACAGATAAGCATGAGAGAAAGTTTGGATTCGAATGCTTGGGTTTTCAAGCAAGGGAAGGGATGATGAAAGCATAATTAAGCTAATTATTAATAGACCTTTTAATTTAGAGAGGTGGCACTTGCCTAAATTGATGGTGCCTAGTTGGATGCTCAGGATTATGATGACGAAAAGAGCTAGTTAAAAGTAATTATTCATAATAAGTATAAAAAGTATATCTCCACAAAGGATAAAGCATTGTAAAAGACCCCATCAAGTGCCCCTAGCTCATATAGAATAAAAACTAATCCTAAGCTAATTAAGAAGATAAACCTAAAGGGAGAAAAAACTACAGACCTAAGGAAGAATTATATTCTTGTGAATGAGAAGTTAATATAGGTATGCCCTAAAAACTTGGACAGACTCCTAATCTAGAAAGAAAAGGATAATACAAATTTGTATGAGCTTAACTAGAGAAGGATAGTGGATGAAAGAAATAAAAAGGAAGTATAAGTTATTATCTAAGTTAAAATATGCTATAAGGTTGGATGAGATATAAAGATACAAGTTCACTAATTTCAGAATTGTCCTAGATTCTGCCAAATTATGGCAACCTTAAGGTATCGAAGAGTGGATTTGGGATATGATGCCATCTTCTCCCTTATTTGCAAGTCCGTCAGCTCTACTGTTACCTTCCCTATATATATGGTTGAAAGTTACTTGTTCGAAGAAATTACATAAATTTAAGGCCTGGGAAAGAAGGGAGTTTAATTTCCAATTAGGAGTTGATCCTTTCCTTAAAGAATTGATGACGATTGCTGAATCCCCTTCGATTTCAAAGAGCTTAATACCTAGGGATTTTCATATTCTAAGACCCTTAATAAGTGTTGAGAGTTCAGTCCAGTTATTGGTTTCAATTCCTAAAGGGACTGCATAGGATGCAATTTCTTTTCCTCCTTTGTTGTGAATGCAGCCTCCTATGCCCGCAACCCCTGGGTTGCCTCTAGAAGCTCTATCAAAGTTGATTTTAAACCAACCTTCTTCTGGAGGATGTCGTTTACATTTTGATCTTTTTGATGCAAGCCCAACTTCCCGTGATCCAATAAAGGGAGGGAGGGAGATACCTTGCCCAGTCTTTCTCATTTTCTCATCCTAGTGACTCATATGAAGGTTAGTCTTTTGAATATGGGATAATTTAATATTAATGTTTTCAATGATGGCAACTTCAATTTTGTTGTATAGTTGTCTCCAATCTATTTTCTCAATTTTGAAAATTCTTCTATTTCTCTCTTACCATATTTTCTAGATTAAGATAAATGGAGAAGAAATCTAGAGATTGGCATAAATACTATCCCTTTTGATAATTGGCCATGCTTGGAGAATTTTCAAAAGAGAGGAAGGAAAGGCAAAAGACCATCCTAGATTTCCAACAAGCCATTTCCAACAAGCATTTGAGAAGGGACAATTCACAAATAAGTGATCTATATCTTCTTCACTATTTTCATAGAGGACATCTACTTGGACCAAAGAAGCCCATTTTACTAAATCTATTTGCCGTTAGGAGCCTATAATTAGGGGTTAACTAGGTGTTGAAACCAGCTTTGGGAAGACATCCCTTATTCCAGCATAGGATGGTTGGAATGTTAGTCTTATGCCTTTTATGACTCTTAATTAAGTAGTCGTAACTATCCTTAGTATTGTACTCACCATTTTTGGATCCATCCCAGACTAAAGTGTCCTCCTTATTGTTGATAATAATCTTTCTCTTATTAAGGATACTTTCCATAAGTTCCTACTCTGAAGAGGAAAGACCTATATTTTGTAAGGATTTCCAAACCCATTCCTCTACATTATAAATAATGTAATCCTTAAGGAAAGCTCCAAATCTATATTCTAGGAGGTTTTGGAGAGGTACATTTTTGAGTTCTTTATTTAAAATTTTGTAACCCCCCTAAGAATATTTCCAAAAGAGTACTTCTTCACCAAAGCCTATGTTCTAGGTCATCTTGTCCCTAATAATATTCCTGCAGTCTAACATAAAATTTCATATTCTGGATCCTCTTCGGGGATTAGATTTCCTAAAGATGTCAATGGGAGAAGCATCTTGAAGATATTTACTTATCAGAATCTTTGCCCATTTGGCCTCAGGGTTCCTATACAGTCTCCAAACCAATTTAGCTTCTAGGGCTTTCCCTTGATCCTCAATGTTTTTGAGACCAACACCCCCTTCATCCTTTGGTGTACATACCTTATCCCATGAGATAAGGGGAATCATTTTCTTATCTCCATTACCTTGCCAAAAGAAAGTTCTCAGGTGTTTGTTAATTTCATATTTTTTGTTTGTGGGAAGATGCATGGAAGATATTTGAAAAATTGGCATGGCTGTCAGGACTGATTTAACCATGGTTGCTCTATCTGCCGAAGATAACCATTTTCTTTTCCATGAGTTCATTTTGTTCTTAATCTTCTCAATCAGAGGGTTCTAAACATCCATAGACCTGTTATCCCTAACTAATGGTAGACCTAAGTACTTGCAGGGAAGCTTGCCTTGCTTGAATTGGAGGATATGGAAAATATCCCTTACAACATTCTTGTCTGTGTTAAAGGAAAAAAATTCTAATTTGTCTGGGTTAATTTCTTGACCAGAAGCTATAGAGTAGGAGTCCAAGATATTTTTGAAAGCTCCAACTTCTTTCCTTTTTCTTGCTCCATAAAGCAGAGTATCATCAACAAAATGTTGACGAGTTGTAGGCTTTAAATCTGAAGTGATGGCAATGCCTTCAACATTGCCTATTTCCTGTTCCCTTGTAATGGCTTTGCCCAAGGCTTCAACCATGATAATGAATAGAAAGTGAAAGATAGGATCTCCTTGTCTCAAGCCCCTGGAGGTTTTGAAAAAGCCTTTTGGAGTTCCGTTGATTAAAATAGATATAGACAGTGTAGATATACACCCAAAGATAAGGTTAATCCAACTTTTAGAAAAGCCAAAAGTTTCCAGGCATTTACAAAGGAATCTCCAATCTACCTTATCATATGCCTTTTTTATGTCTAACTTGACAAACATACTCGGATTCATATTTTATTATATATTATCTAAATTTTTTAATTTAAATATTAAAAAAATAATAAATATATATTTTAAATATTTAATCTAATTTTTTTTTATGATATTCTTTTCACTATTTCAATTATGTAAATTCATTATTTGATGTTATTTAAAATATCTCATGTTATTAATATTTTAATTTATACTACTAATATATAATTATATTAGCAAATGTTTATTGTATTATTATTATAGTTTTTATATGATATAATATTATGATATTATATATACAATAATATTAATCATATATAATTAAAAATATATATTATGACAATAAACTTTATAGTATTCTTATATTTTACAAAATAATTAGAAATAAAATTAAGATTAAGATTTAAATTAATTTTAATTAACAATAAAAAATTGTTTAAATAATTAATGATTAAAAAATTACTTATTTCTACAATTATAGTTATATAAAAAAATATACTTTTATAATTAATTAAAAAATATAAAATAATTATAATAAATTTATTAAAATTAAAATTATATTTACATTTAAGATTATACTTATTATTAGCTATAAAACTAAAGGGAAGTACTAGCCACTATGTGGCACTTGTTATTATTAGTACTTGCCGATAAGGCATACTACTATTGTAATGAATTTTGCATTCTACTAGTTAACTAGTTATTAAAAAATAATCATACTAACCAATGGTAAGTAAGTTGGTTTTTATTTTTCAAATTTATTTTATCATTCTAAAGTTTACATGCATGGTATTTAAGTTTTTAATTATTAATTGACTTTTTGTTATCTTTTATGTCATATTTATGTAACAATTATATTTTTAATAACATTAATCTGGAAAACTATCAATTGCCTCTAATGTGAAAACCCATATAAAATATATAATATGACAATACAATCTAATATATAATATTGTGTGTTACCTGGGTATCCCCTTTTCCATAGACCCCTCCCTAAAGGAAATGTGGCTCTGGATTAAGGATAAGATTTTCAACAAGCTTAATAAGTGGCATCACAGATCCCTCTCCCTTGCTGGCAAAGTTCAGGTTTGTCAAAAAATTCTCTCCTCTTACAATATTTACTATTCCTCTGCTTGGATGTTTAAAAATTATCAAATTCTTGAGATTCAGAAGGCCATCAAAAACTTTCTGTGGTCTGATGGTAATGGTAATAAAAAGCACCATGTAGTCAAATGGGACTGGTGCCTCACTGACAAGCTCCTTGGTGGTTTGGGCCTAAAAGATCTTAAAATTCAAGGGACTGCATTGGCCACCAAATGGATCTTTCACTCTTTGGAAGGTGATGAGCCTTGGAAGATTCTTATTAGAAGTAATATTGAAAGAGGCATCCCTAGAAAGGCTAAAACATGGAAAAACATCCCCTTTTGTGACATCATAGATGGTGACTTTCCTATTCTTGTGCAAGGGTCCTCGGTCCTTAAAACCATCTAGAAAGCCTGTGAATATGTTAAGAAGTTCATCCCTAATAGAAATTTCTTTGACCATAAACTTCTTTATGGTGAAAGATCCAATTGGTGGAATTTACATCTTGCAGGAAAACCTCTTGCCCTTTCTGAAGGTTTCTCTAACAAGTATTGAAATAATTTGAGGATCTCTCAATTCATCCATCTCTTTGAGGATGACAAGCTCATTAGCTGGGAGGATATCAGCTCCAAGTTCAATATCCCTCCTCAAAAGAAAACCTACAACATGATCGTCAAAGCTAGCAAAGATTTGCCTAAGAGTTGTCATGTTGACTCTCGTAGATTTCTCAAAATCAAGTGGCCAAATGGTACTATTGTGGAAAGGATTAAACCTAAAAAATCTACAAAATCATTTCTCCTAATAATAGTATTATTGGGCATATAAACAGTCTCTGGTACTCTAATCTTGATGATATTATATGGAAAAAGCATCTCAACAGACTTTGGAGGCCTCCTATTGAGCCTAAAATTAAATGTTTCAAATATCTGTTGCTTCTTGATAGGCTACCTGTTAGAAAAGATCTTACTAATGATTTTGTCTGTAGATTCTGTGGTCTTCTGGAAACTAGTAGACATATCTTCTTTGATTTCCCTTTTGCCAAAAGTATTTAGCATATGTTTGGTATCAATTACCCTTTTTTTGTTAATATCTTTGAAATTATTACTGGTTATATTGATGGTGTTAAAAATGATATGAATATATTCTGGAACATGTTATCTTCTAACATTATTTGGCAGATCTAGAATTACAAAAATAAAGAAAGGTATCAAGGCCACTAGTTTTCCATGTCTAGCAGGCTGACCAGCAGAAATCACCAAAATGTTGCCCTAATTTCCTATTCTGCAAATTTGGCCAAATCTATTTCAATGTCTCTATTTTACCCCTACCAAGCATCCCTAAAATTTTCATGGCCTCACATTTTGTTTTCTGGCCTCTGTAATTATTTCAAGCCTGTGGTCTGCAGGTTTTAAAATTCGTAAACTAGTCATTGTAGGCCAAAACCCTTGAAAACCCTAGAGCCTCATTCTATTTCCTTGTTACTTTATTAGCAACTTAAGTGACTAAAGGGGCATGTGCATATTAAGTTTCCTCTTGTTCACCAGTTCTCTTATTCTTTCTGGTGGTCACCTTTTCTTCTTGTGAACTGGCGGTTCCTTATTCTCCTAGTCGCAAAATTAATTGGCGGTACCCTAAGTTACTCAGTGACTTTGTGATTTTCCCTAAGTTAGGCATTCGCTTAATGAAACCATGGGTTCATGCATGATTCGGTGAATTAGAGAACTCCCTTTGTTTATGTGTTCGTTCAACTTAACCACGGTTCATTAAGGTTTCTCTTGAATGAAATTGCCTTTTTCACTGATTCGCTAGGTTAGAGGGGTTAGTTCTGTAGGCTGTGGTGAGTTTCTACATCGAACGGTTGTCTTACGATCAGGAGGAATATTCCAGGGTCACGAGGAGATGAGACTAGCCATAGATTTGGTATCAGGGTTTTTGTCTTCAGTCGGTGGTTACTTTTCTTATTCGGTGATGATGCGAATGCAGTGGTTCATGTAATCTCTTAATTTTGGCGATTAGACCCTTGATGGCTAGTGACTCAGTGAGCAGTTAACTTCCCTTCAGTCACGCAATCATTGAATCTTTTGGCAGTCTTAGATAACAGAGGGTCCCAATTAGCAAGATCTACAGCTGGTGTGTGTTCTCATAGGTCTGTGTTAGAGCATTAGATCATGTGCCTACCGTTGATCTTGATTTATCATCAGAGCTCCTCCAGTGGGTCCTTATGTGCTGACATGCTCAAATTTGGTTGGTCTGCATGGCGATGACTGGATCTATCATGGGTCCATTTGTCAGAGGAGTCCCAGTCTATAAGGATCTAGTGGCTAGCGTAAAAGTGTAAGGAATGTTTTGGGGGTATAAGATCATGCACCCATCATTGGATCAGTATCTCAAACAATGGGTCAGATGTCAGAAAGTTGCAATGTGTATCCAAATGGCGTAGTTTGGTTGGTTGTTTGGTATGCTACATGGTGATTGTCAGTGGGCCCATGGGGTCAAGGCTTTCTAAAGAGATAAAGCACGATTAGATCTCAAGGCTATCGTTATACTAGAGGCTCAAGATGCTCAATCTTTGTCATAGCGGTATAGCGATAGCCGTCCGATGGTGCTTTTCAGGATCATGGGTCTAGTTTGTCAGGAATGCTAATTTTCTCACTTCTCATTGGTCGCTGACTTCCATGATGGAATTTGACTTGTCAGGAGGGGATTTTAAGTATTTTTTTTTAGGGTATCTGAGTCGTTCATCTGTCAGGAAATGTTAGACATTGACGGACACATTTTAAAATGACCAGGCTAGCTGTTGATATTCAAATTTAAATATTTCTCTATGAAGGCTTTGCTAGGGTTTGCATTTTGTCGCTATGCATGAAAAATGGGTAGATGGAATTGAATTCCTTAGGACAGGGATGGTTGAGAAGATGATAAGTAGATAATCTGATTGTCAGCGCCATGAATTTCATAGGGTACCACATCATGTTGAAGCTTTAATGAGATTGGCACCACCTTTTGTAGGCGTTAATCATTTTTAACCCAGGTATCATACCAGGATCAAATTTTGAGGCCTTCATGGCTTAGTGGAGTTGCAAGTGGGTAGATGGATCAAGGTTATTGTGTCTGCAGGAGGGCTCAGTACAAAATCAACATGCAAAGATGAATATCTGATCGGTGGAGATATTTGCAAAGTTACATTGATGATCAGAAGGACACCTAGAGTTTAATATTTTATTGTAAACCTTTGTAACCCTAGTTAGATTTTTGACTCTTGCATGTGTGCAAGTGTATGTATATACTATTTTGGAGCCTTTAGTGCTAAAGAGTTGGACAATTTGTAGAAGAAAATTCATCTTTTCTTAAAGGCCATCTCTGGTATCATTTCTACCCTCTGTCTTATATAGTTGTATTTCTCCCATTGATGATTCAAATATTGCAGAGGTATTTTGTGACAATCCTTCATGTCCCTATGCTTCCTTGTTCAAATTATCTCTTATTGGATCAAAGTATATGCATGTTTTTAGTGATTATTTTAGGATTCCTGATCCCTCTTGCTTTCTACAATTTTGTGTGTTATTGTGTTTGATTTGATTTAGATGTTTTTGTGGATATACCTCAGCCCCCTTAATAGTCTTGTCTCAATCCTACACTGAGTTGTAGAAGTGAATGTTTGTTTGCGGGTCATAAGTTATGTCTTACTCTCAGGCCCTCTTATGAAATACTTATGCAAGCCTATTCAGTAAGTTGTGAGCTACTAGACCTGAGCTTTTCATTGATTTCATTCCTACATACTGAGATCCAAACCCTAATTTTGATGCATCACCTAGTAGGTAGTTTGCTTTCAAGTCATTTCCCTTACAAGCATTCCTTCTATCCATTTCCCTCCAAAAGTTTTACTTTCATGTCAAGAAGAAAATTAAAGTGATTATCCAAGAGGAACTAGCCTAGAACCTGGAGGTCTCATCTCAGTTAGCATAGGTCCCACAACCTGGAGATGATTCCCATGTTATACTAGGTTATCAAGACTACAAGAGCTTGAGACAAAGGTGCAAACTTATTGTATAACATTATGAGCATATAAATATAAGATGTGCCCATTGTAATTAGCATGGAAGTTGTAATAGAGTTATGTTAAGAAGAATAGAGGTATGTGAAGAGGTGTGTGATGTATTAGAGCTTTTCTAGAGGTTAAAGCATCAATGCACAAAAGGAACTAATCTGAAAAGTAATGTCACAATGATAGTTCACCAGCAGATATAGTGTGTATCTGAATTCAGAATGTTCTAGCCTTCATCAATTGAGTAGTGAGCTCTAGGATAATGAGTCCACTCCCCTAACAGGGATCATTGTAAAAGACTCCTAATAGGGTCTGACCCTTAACAAGGTCAACTATACTTAAAGCATTGTAAAGATACTCCTAATAGGGTAAAGGATCTTCTAACAAGGATCACAAGATACTAGTGCAGAATATTAGTGGGTATCAAGTCCCACCGGGGTTTTCACCTATTTGGATTTCCCCATAACCATATTGGTGTCATGTGTTGATTTCATGTTTCATGTTTATGTGAATGTTTAATTCAGTACGTAAGCATTTATAATTCAGTATTCAGATTAAAGTGAAAAGTTAAAATACAGTGAACACTGATTCACCACCCCTCTGAGTGTTCCCATTCCTAACAATTGGTATCAGAGCTCTGGTCCTCAGCAAAGAATTTTAACCACTTGAGGAGATCATGGAAAAAATAGAAATGAAACATCTAAAGAAGAATCTTGAAGCAGCTCTTGAAGACCTAGACAATTCAGAAAGAGAAATTGAAGAACTCAAAGAAAAAGTCAGTGATGCTCAATTAGTTATCAAAATACCAAGAAAGGATTTGAAAGGATGCTCCAACAGTGATCTTGAAGAAAAATTCAAGAAGTTGAATGAAGAAAATGCATCTCTATTAAGTCATCTTGAAGAATTTGATAACAAACTAATGAACAATCAAGATGTCTACAATGAGCAAGTCAAGGAGAACCTTCAACTCAATGATGAGTTAAGGGAAGCCAATTTGGAAATCTTGGATCTAAAGAATCACAAAGCAAGATTGGAGTCTAAATTGAAAGAAGCAAAGAATCACATTGAAAAATGGCACACTAGTCCTAATTTAATAGAATCTCAGGTGTATGCAAGAAGAGTCAAAGGGCAGACTAGCTATATTGGATACAATGAAGCACAAAATCAGATTGATAATATGTGAACAAGAAAGGAGACACAAAAGGAGTCTACTAATACTAAGAAGACTGAAGATCAAACCAAAGACAATAGTGGTCCTCCCAAGAATGAGTGCAAGCCTGGAGAATGCACATGTTTTTCATGTAACAAGCATGGACACATTGCAAGGAACTATACAGAGGTAAATCATTTTAATGGTTATTATTTTAGATGTAATAGATTTGGTCATAGAGCAATAAATTGCAAGACTAGTAAGAAGAACAAGATTCAACATGATCAAAGAAATCTGAATCAAACCAATACAAGAAGTTCTCATAATGTTACATGTTAGATATGTAACTATAATGGTCATATAGCGAAACAATGTAAAATGATGACTCATATCAATGCACCGAGGAATAATAGACCTCTAGTGATTTTTCACACCTATAACAAGGTTAGACATATCTCAAAGATTTGTAGATCAAGAACACAAGGTCAAGAAAGCCCTAAAGAGGTCCAATAATCAGTTTTGGATCCTGAAGCAGAAGTCAAGTTTGTATAAGCCTCATAAGGAAAGAAGGATAAGGTTGATGTGAATGTATTGATGCATCCCCAGTGGATGCACCCTTTACATCTGCATGAATGGCCCTCAGGGTCATAAGCGGAGCTAATTTAGTTCTAGACCCTTGCGTGGCTGGTATACTCATCCTTAGAGTATGCACCTTTGGACTTAAGCTTTTGGAGTGTATTGGAACCTTTTTGCAAGAGTGCACATGCTTATTGTAAGTAGAGCTTGAGTTTTAAATTTTGAAGTGACAGTCTGGTTTACGTGAGTTGCATTAATGGCATAATTCTTATTTTAAGTACACAAAAATTTATTTGTTCACTCATTACATTCATATTTAGAGTGATTGGAGAAAAGATTGAGCCTTGGAACTTGTTGAGGAGATTTGGAGATCAAACTATCAATATTTGTAGTGCATTTGATCAGTTGCAGGAAATCCTAGCTCGTTGTGCCGATTCGAAAGCCATCAAAACATCTCAGAGATCAACTGGAAAGTGTTTATCAAGTAAGTCATGGCCACTCCTATTGTTTATGATGTTGCTGAGAAGAAGATATATTTTTTCAAAAGGCACCCATTTAAATCAACCCTAGATGATTTAGAGGGAGTATTCTCCTTCACACCGATGGGCATCATGCATGTAGAGGACATAAGGGCTTACATCTATTGTAAGAAGGAACTAGTTGGACTAAATAGGTTAAGGGTGGGCATGGACACAATGTTGAATCTAGACAAAATGTTCATGAATGAATACACCAAATGGAACAATCACGCCATTGTTGAATATGCCATGACATGTGAGTTCTATGAGGAAGAATGGATAAAAATCTTGTTGAGAAGAATCCATGATGTTTTCTTTTGGATTGGAGATATACAAATAAGAATCATAGGAGACTTGATTCATGTTATGACAGGCCTCTCTAAGACAGACATCATCCTTCCAGTGGGTAAGGATCTTAGGAAAATGGTGGAGCAAGTGTGTAAATCAAGGAGTGATAAGCATGACATGACTATTGTGCTGATTGAGCAAGCAGACATCAAATTGATGTCAATGATACTTGGCTACATATTTCATCACACCAACAGGGTGAATAGTGTGTCTATAGACACTATTCTAGTAGCTATCTAACTTGTGTGAGATCTTGCGCACATAGTTGATAGACAACATCAAAGCTATCAAACATGACAAGACTAAGATATTCAAGTTTGGGTCCCTAATCTATATGTACCTACATATAGTTGGAAGAATATCAGACTTGTATCTAGACAAGTCCATTCCTACCATGCCTCAGATATCCAACAAGGCATTCACTAAGCGCACCTTAAGAGACTATGTAACCTTGGAATTGAAGACCTTCAGAGCAAGGATGCAGATGACATACATGATTCCTGAGAGTATTGTGGAGAAGTATAAAGACAAAATATGCTTCATGGTGGAAATTGATACTACTTGTATGGAAGCCATTGAGCCTAGAACTAAGTGGATTCATCCACTTGGGTATGAGGTTGAGGAACAAGTTCTTGAAGCTTATGCATAGGTTTTCCATCATCCCCTAAAGATGATAATGAACCTAGGTGGGGACCCTGAAGAGAAGACTAGAGAAGTTGATGCTAAACTGAACAGTGTTGCAACAAAAATAAAGGTTGCAAAGGTCACTTCTGTAATCTTAAGAATACATGGTGTAGCACAAGAAGACCTTCACAAGGCAAGGGAAGAGAATATTTCTCTAGAATTGTAGAGCGTAGCAGCAGAAGAAGATCAAGAAGATCCTAAGATGAAAAAGATTAAAATTGAAAAGATGATGACATCCCTTCTAAACCCAAAGAATCCAGTGATCCTATTGCTCCTCCAAAGTATGAACCAATGATCAGAAAGAAGAAAGAAGTGAGCACTAGTCATCCATCCTCACGAGCTACAAGGAGCAAGAAACCTAGTCAAGAACCTCCTAAGGTAGGATTGAGACCTAGTCTCAAAACTTTGAGTGCAAGAATTATTGATGAAGGTAAAATTGATCAGGTAGGAAAGTTCTATGAGACATACAATGAAATTGATAAGTTAGAAATACATGGTATGATTATCAAACACATGATCAAATTTAAGAAAATAGTTCTTGAATTATAGACCTCTATTCTTGATAAAGTGTGGAATATTTTAGAACACCTAAAGAGACAAGCAAGTGAAGAGGATTTTAGGATAAGAGAAAAAGTGTTACAAGATACTCTGCTAGTATGCTCAAAAGAAGAAGAGGCACTGATATTAAATTTGGTAAAGCCACACTTGAGAAAAAAAATAGGAACTCTACACATTATGAACAAAGACTATGATTTGATAACTCAAGAAACAAAGAAGGCTTTTGAGAAGGTACTCTTGGAGAAATAGATAAAATTACATACTACACCCAGCACTCATGTATCCAATAAGAAAGGCAAAGCAACAAAGACCTCCAATGCACCAGTGACAGGTCCTCAAGACTCAGCACCCATAGCAAAAACACAATCAGAGGTAGATAAGTTTGCACCCATGTTAGGATCACCCAAGGACAACACATTCATCATTTATAATGTGGAGATAGCCATGGTGGCCACTGACACAGAGTTGGAAAATTTTGAGGAGGCTTTTGTGAGTACACAAGAAGAAAAGATCTTATGCAACAGTACACCTCCCACTTAGCAAGAAAAAGTAATCATAGAAGATATATTGCATAAGAAAGAAGAAGAAAAGGTAGAAAGGAAAGATGAAGATACTTCTATTGGATTAGTCAAGGTGAAGAAAGAGGTGATAGATAGAACTCCCATCACTCCCTCCTTAGCATTGTTGTCAAGTTTGACACCTAACACAAGCAGTTTGGACTCCTGGAAGGAAGAAGACTTGATTAAGTTTAGCATCCTAGCTATAGAGAAGGCTAAGGAGAAGCAAGTAATGAGGAATCCTCTCCTAGTGAAATCAATAAATATTTTGAATAGTTTGCTGCTAGAGGATAAGAAAGTGGTAAAGGTACATTCAGTTGATGATGTGAGCATAGTCATCTCACAGTTCAAAGTTAATTTCTCAAGCCCAAAAGAATCTGTGGCCATAGTGGCAGAGGAGAAGTACTTAAAGAAGAGACTCAATGAACTGATGAGTAATTTTGCACCAGACTTGAATTCTCTTAAGTCTGGTCAAGCATCCTTGAAGGAATTTGTAGATCAAGGAAGAAAAGTCTTTCCAGAATCCATGAATCAGGATAAGCTAACAAATGCCCATCTTAAGAAGATCAAAGATACAGAGGCAATAATTGAGAAGGTGAAGGATTCAGTGCTAGACACATCCACTAGTGTGAACATATGTAACAATGTCTATCAAGGTCAATTAGACATAATCGAGAAGGCAGAGAAAGAAATGGAGAAGATAAGGTCTAGACAGACTTAATTGAGGAATGCTCTTGCGCCCTCACTAGACATCTTCAGTTAGAACATAAAAGAGATTGATGTGACCATGATAACCTATGATCAAGGTCCAAGCATAGAATAAGAAAAGATGGAAAAGCTTCAATATGCATTATGCACCCATCTACAAATAGTCAACTCGTTGATAACCTTTTGGAAGAAGGAGATCCAAAAACTCAAGATTGCATATCCGGATGTTTTCCCTCAGTAAGTGTATGAAGATAAAGTTTTTGATATAAATTTTTCATTAATGTCAAAGGGGGAGTTGTATAGAATATGGAGTACATAAGATGTATAGGGAGATATAAGTTTATGTATAAAAATGTATAGAAGAAAAAAGTTTTTTGTTAAGGACAATTAAAGACTTGGCCATATTCCTTTGTTGCCATCAATGACAAATGGGGAGATTGTTGGCACATTGTCTATACTTAAGTATATGACTATATATAGTGTTTTCATTATGGAAACAAAGTCATACAATAGTTTGGAGTCAGCGCACTAAGTATAGAGATCAAAATTTAGTTAAGTGTTAAAGACTGGATAGTTAACAGAGTACTAGAGACTTAGAGCATCAGCGCATGTGTGTACGAATGAATTAAGGTATGTGCACTAGAAGTTAAGGTTGTTAGACTATACTTATGCTTATTCTATGAGCGCATAAGTAGATATGCAAAGATGTGAAAGTTACAGTCAGTTGAAGTTGCACAACCAGTGTGTACCAGCAGTAAACAGAGCATGGAGCCGACAATGACTATTTTGGTTTGCGATTATAAATTAATGTTGTAGAGGCTATGTGCCCATTGTATTTAGGTTTCCAACATATGTACATGTATAATTTTAAGCATGCTTAAGCCAATTCATTTGGAAGTGTTGTTTGTAATTAGTTATAGGGCCGACAATTAGAGGTCAAAGCATCAGTGCACAAAAGGAACTGATCTGACAAGCAGTGTCACAATGACATTTCACTAGCAGATATAGTGTGTATCTAAATTGAGAAGGTTGTAGCCTTCATTAATTGAGCAGTGAGCTCTAGGACATTGAGTCCACTCCCCTAACAAGGATCATTGTAAAAGACTCCTAATAGGGTCCAACCCTTAACAAGGTCAACTATACTTAAAGCATTGTAAAGATGGGTAAAAGTACAAAGCTGTGTCACACTTTTATAAAGGAAAAGGTCAACAACACACAAATTTTTTAACTTTAACGACATAAAAATGGCATTTATGTTTAAAATTTGGAGATGATGTAAACTAATGAAATGTGTAAAAGTGGATGAAGTTTATGCCTATAATTTTTTAAATTTTATTTGAACAATAATTCACATAGTTTTAAAAATTTTTAAGTCCATTTTTACTTCTTGAAAAATGTTGAAAAATGAAGGTCTTGTTTGCATCAAAAAAGTATATGCAAATAATCTTTTTTTCCTTTGATTTCAAAATATGTCATAGATAAAATGTATAGCTAGTGCAGAAAAGAAGAAAAATTAGTTTTCAAAGTATATTTTCTTTGTTATAACTACTCAAAGTTGAACATACCTAAAATTGACAGTTTTCATCTCGCGCCAAATTTCCCCTATCAAATCTACACCATTCAGAAAATAAATTACACACTCTTGAACATAACACTCTCCTCTAGTGTTAAATATAAATTGTCAATTTTTTCTATAAGCTTTACTATTTTTTTCTATTTTTGAAACATCTTGTTCTTGAATGTTAAAATATGTACTTGAAGTATTTTGAAATTATAATATATTAGATCTAATTAAAATAGTATAAAAATTATATGATGATAATCTTGACTCTGTGCTCTAAAAAAGGGTATTTTTATATTTGTAATAAAATATCATTAGAAAGAGTAAGAGTTATTGAAACATTGTTTTTTCTCAAATAATTTTATTTCTTTAGTAATTGTTATAAAACATGCATTTAATAGATATTTCCAATTGGAAATGGTGAAGAACTTATCTAACTTAGCTAGAATGAATCTAGCTAGACCATATGTTAGACAAAAAATAGTTTTAGTTAAAAATACTCAAATTCAGCTGTGCTGATAAGTTGTCCTGAAATGTGACACATCTTTGTGCTTTTACCCAGATACTCCTAATAGAGTAAAGGATCTTCTATCAAGGATCACAAAACACTAGTGTAGAATATTAATGGGTATCAAGTCCCACCGGGGTTTTTACCTTTTTGGGTTTCCCTGTAACCATATTGGTGTCATGTGTTGATTTCATGTTTCATGTTTATGGGAATGTTTAATTTAGTACTTAAGCATTTATAATTCAGTACTCAGATTAAAGTGAAAATTTAAAATACAGTGAACACTGATTCACCCCCCCCCTTTTCAGTGTTCCCATTCCTTACACTTGGCACTTCCCTCTTATACATCTTGAGACCTTTGTGTTGAAGTCCTTAAAACTCTGTTCTAAGAAACCATAGCTTTGATACCAATTGTTAGAATAACTAAGAGGGGGGGTGAATCAGTTAATCACTATCCCAAATCAAAATATATAATCGAAAATAATTACTTCAACTTCTGGTACTTGATAAACATGAAATACTTTCACTATCTGTGCTTTTACTGATTATCAGTCTAAAACATATAGTAGTTATCGATCAAATCTAATATGTAATATGAAAAGTATGATAACAAACAAATATCACAATCAACACATAACACAAGAGATTTAATGTGGAAACTCTGTGAAGGGAAAAACCCCCTGGGACCAACAACCCAAAAATATTCACTCTTCTGAAGTGAGGTCGGTGAAGACCCAACTTTGTTAAAGGTCTACAAACACACTATTAGGTGTGAACTTGTTAGAGGATTTTAGACCAACCGTTATTGTCCAACCAACATTCACTATGGGGTTGATAGGACAACAATGTTCATTCTATGAATGATACATAAAAGACTTTCTTAGTCCACTCGGTTAAGAGATTTGACTGTGTATAATGGTTAAATATGTAACAGTATGTTATATGATCTATTACAACTTCAATTTTAGATTACAGATCAATATACAGCTCATAAAAATCTTTTTGATCAATGTAAGACTTTAGATTCAACAATATATCAACTTACTATCTGTCAATAATTACTCTCTGCCACTCAGTAATTGCTCTGTAGTTTGGTTCTCACTAAATAGTATGATCAGAATGAATGAAAACTTGTTCACGCAATAACTCTATAGTTTCTTCTTCTTCTGGCATCTTCACTATGAAATATCTAGTCTCTTATATAGACGAGTAAACTATTTTCTTCTCCTCCATCAGATTTTGCCGCTTAATCTCATCCACTAATTTTGTCACTTTAACCTTCCTCGGCTGATGTATCAATAACACATTTCAATCACCTCAATTAGATCTTCCTTAAATATTGTTAGCCATCAATATTCATAACAAACATTATCTATTACCCTAACTTCAAGGTACTTTCCAGCTCATCAATCTTATCAGCTAAACTGATCATTTAATTCCTTTCTATTTTGGTCAGTTAACAAAGAAATGTGTCAGTGAACAAAAGCTCGGTTAACACTACACTCGATATACATTACACTCCATCGGTGTATACTGATTCATCAATTAGTTTCTCAATTAGTTGTAGTTCATCAAACATAGTGGATAACAATAGGATAATCAATCTGAATTCCAAAATCCTTTATCATATGCTTGATCCAAACAATTTTAGAGCAATTCAAGGCTGTTGAAATGTACTCTGCTTCTATTGTTGATTGAGAAATACAATTTTATTTCTTACTTGTCCAAGTGACAATTCTATCACCAAGAAACATTTCTCCATCAGATGTACTCTTTCTGTCATCAACGCATCCTACCCAATCTGCATCAATGTACACATAAAGCTCAACATTTTCTGAATTAGGATACCATAGACCATAGTCTATAGTGCCTTGAAATTATTTGAATATCCTTTTTACTACCATGAGGTGACTTTGTTTAGGCTCTGCTACAAATCTTCCAACTATGCCAACTGCATTGGAAATGTTAGGTCTAGTATGAGTAAGATAAATAAGTTTGCCAATCATAGACTTGTACAATGTTATATCTACTATTGGTGAGTCATTTTCTTTTGTAAGCTTGCATCTAGTTATCATAGGATTCCCTACTAGCTTGCAATCATCCATTTTGAATTTCTTTAATATTTCTTTTACATACTTGGACTGATTAATGAAAACACCTTTCTCTGTCTGCTATACATTCAATCCCAAAAAGTATTTGATAGGACCAATCATACTCATCTCAAATTTATTTTGCATCTCCTTAGAAAATTTTGCACTAAGTTTGTCATTACCTCCAAAGATAATGTCATCAACAAATATAGCTACAATTAGTAAACCTTTAGATGTCTCTCTTATGAATAGATTATAGTTTGTTGCTCCTTTCTTGAATCCAATCTTTGTTAGATATCCATCTAGTCTCTTTGTTAGAAGTAGGGAATACTAAGTGGGGGGGTCAATTAGTATTCTAAAAACTTTATCTTTTTCCCAATTATGGATATAATAGATTATCTTTATACATGCATAACATAAGAAACTAAACAACATGCATAGCAATAAAACCAAAGAACTCATAACACATAATTTGTTCTTGAAGAAATCTTGGCCAAGGGAAAACCCTGATGGGGATGGTACCCACAAAGATCCACTAATCAAAAGTATCCTATTAAGGATGTTGACCCTGTTAGGAGTCTATTACAAGCATATAGTGTATCAGTCCTGATTAAGGGACTATAGGCCTTGTTAGAAGCCTTAACCCTGTTAGGAGTTGTTGGTACAAACTGTGATTACTAGATGAGCCCACTGCCCAAACAAGTAATGTACAATATACACTGATAACAAAAATAGGTTAAGGTACATAACCTTATACTGCTTGCAGCAATATCTCTTCACTACTCTTTCACTATTGCTATTTCATATGCATCATATATTTCGCATCATATCACTTCACTATACATCAATTGTCAACTATCTTTTCTTACAATTACAATTACATTTATAAAAATAACTTTATCCAAGAGTTAACATCTAGGATTTCATCCCTTTATATTTTTAAGTCATTATTTTGATAAACAAAATAATCCCTTAACTCTTTTACTAATTCTGTCTTCATATTCTATCTTGTCGGCTTGACACTGTCTTCTGTAGAACTATCATAACTTCTTCCATACATGTCATACTAACTTTCACTCTAAGATGGGTGATCAATAGACATTATAGAGTCTATATTCAAGTGCACAAGCACTGAACTTACTCCAATCAACATCACAAACAAAAACTATGTCTTGGTTCACTGGTGAACATACTGTCTCACACTTAGACAAATTTGCAATGCTCTCTATCATACTTACTCTCTAACCTATGCGATCATCATGTGGATCATATGTTTCCATAATGACAACATCTATGTAATCAACTTAGCCAAATTTCCAACAATCTCCTCTTTGTCATTGGTGGCAACATATGTGAAAATTGGCTAAGTGTACAACTTCAAAAATCTCAAAATTGTGGCCACAGTATAAAATATATATACTATCCTTATAACTCAAAATTTTATCTCTAATACAATACTCCCCCTAAGAGTATCAATCCTTATCAATTTACTATCAATTTTCTGCTAAATATCTCTCCCTCTTTGACAACAATGACAAAATAAAGGTAGGGAGGGTTACAAAATTGTATCACAAAAAAGATTATACCTTAATTCATTATTGCAAAGTCGGTAGGCTTGCAACATAGTCCACAAAATAAATCTTCATAGCTTCTATCTCCTTTTCCCATGATTTCTTAATGGAATCTACCACATTGAGTAGTGCGCTTAGTCCATAAGAAGCTATTTCATATGCTTGGAGGTTTTCAAAGTTAAACTTCTACAAAGATGTCTTAGTTGAAAGACATTCTTCCAACTACTCTTCAATAATGCTTAACTTCATAGAAGTATGTTCTCTCAAAAGAGTGAATCTTTTCATTTTTCTATCTCTCTCATCTTGCAAAACTCTGATTTCATCATATAGCTTCTGAATTTTCTTTTCAACATCACATACCTTCACATCAGGGCTAGAGAGAAGGTTAGATTCATTCTGAATTTTTGCTTCCTTCAACTTCATCTTCTGATCTTCTTCTCCAGTCAAAGTCTCTGATTCTGTACACTGTATGTACAAAGATTTTCCTGATTCCAAATTCTTCCTCAAGTCCTTTATATAGATATCAAGATTGTTGATATCATTCCTGATATTCTGGTTGATGTTCAAAAGCATTTTGGCCTCATAGGCTGCTTGTGCTTTCACTTTTGCAATATCAGATAAGTTTGTGAATTCATTGTCAAAAGTGCTCATTAACTTCTTCGCTTTCTCCAAAGGGTCTTCTTCTGTAATTTGTGTAGTTACAATGCTTTGTAACTTATCAGTTAGTTCCTTCAGACATCCTTCAAGACTTTTCACTTTCTTGTTCTTGCCAATGATTTTATTCAAGGATGTGATCAATTTCAACTGATCATCATCATCTACTTCCTTTACCAGATGCTCCATCATAGATCCAATTTTATTCTTCTTTCCAGTCTCAGGAGTAAGACCGATATCTTGTTTGGTGGGAATGGGTACTTGTTTCTTTGTTACTTTGGGTTCTATAACTATTGTCTCTATTGTCTCTCCTTCTTTTGTAGTTTCCTATTGTTCAAAGGCTAAATTGTCAACAATGTTCTCCAAGTTCTTGAATACATTATCATCAGTATCCAAGGTGATCTTTGTTCCTTCTACATTCATTATTTCATCTTCAATATTAATGGTTGGAGGTGAGGGAATGTCCTCTTGTTCTGTCTCACCTACTTGCTCTGCTACAACCGATGGTTCTCCAACATTTTCTAACATAACCTTGATTATTCCTTGCTCTATCTTAGAATTAATTTCTTCATATCTGCCTTCCATAATTTGAATGGTTCTCCTTTTGGTCCTTAAATGGTTGTTTAGAGCATTCAATATCTACTTATGGTGGTCATCATTTCTCACCTCACAAAGTTTCTTCACAAGATTTTCTCTGATAGTTGTGTCCTCCTCTGATGCTCTCTTCTTCCTATTTACAAGTTTATTAAACAAATCATCAGGTATCTGACCCTGAATTGTATCAAATTTCTTATTAGCCAAAATCATATGCTTTACAACTACATTCTCCAGATTAAGTCTGTCTGTATAATCATAAAGATCATAGTACTTGTTCATTCTTGTAAAGTCTCCATCCTCAATGATCTGCTCATTAAACTTTTCAACTTTAGGTTTCCAAGCTTTCTTCTTAACAATAGTGACATCATCTTTTATTTTTGCAATTTTTCTTGGAACTATTTGCACTAAAGTTTTTTGTCTCTTTCCTGGTCTAGTAGCACTTTCCTTTACTCTTTTGCTAGGTGTGGAGGAAGTGGATCTATTGGATATCATAGCTTCTTGATCCTTCTCAATATTTTCCACTTTCACCTTCACTTTTGGTTCTTCCTGCTGTACTGCAATTGATGATAAAGGTGGAATAGCCAAAACTTCTTTTTGTCCACTTTCTTTGATTGTTGTTGTTGTTTTCTTTGCTACTAAAAACTCATGCTCTGTCATCCTTGTATCTTTTACGATTTTCTTTATAGTGCTCTCAACTCTCTTCTTAGATTACTTCTCTTCAATTAACGTCTTTATGGAGTTGAAGTTCTCCTCAAAGGTTCCAAACCTATTATACTGAGTGTCCAACTTACACTTAATTATCCTGCTAACATACTCTTCTATCTCTACCTCAGATATCTCATAGCCAAGAGGGTCTATGAACTCTGTTCTAGGCTCTACTGCTTCAATATAGGTAAAGTCAATATCAACCATAAAACATATGTCATCCTTCTACTCCTCCACAAGAGACTTAGGTATCCTTGATCTACTAGTTACCAAGTTTTTAAATGTCTTAATTACCAACATTGCACTCTCATTTACTTTATCAATAACATGCCTTAAATACACTTTATTAATCCTTTCCATTGTGATTTTTCCATCATTCCAGTCACTTGCAATGGTGTAAGGAAATCTTCTTCATAGATGAACAAACATGTAAGTGATCAAAGATGAAAATCTAAATTGTGCATACTTTGTCTTGTTAATCTTTTCCATATTCTCAAATAGTTGAATTCTTAGAATCTCACACATATCAACTTCCACTTTGTCAACACACATTAAATAAGCTACATGTATCATTATAGCTACCATGTCATCTTCTCTAGAATTTGAACAAAACTTAGTGGTTAGGATCTTGCATAAGTATCTCACATCATCTTGTTGAATCTTACTGATCATAATTCCTCTACCATTATAGGATGAATTTGTGTTATCAATGACTGTTTTCCTTATTTTTTTCTCATTTAAAGGAATAGATCCAGTTTTATATAATCTGGTGACTTCATGAATCAAATTAGCTATAATATCTATCACTCTATCTTCTAACCAAAACTTCCCATTGTGAATTCTACTCAAGATAATCTTAGTACATTCTTCATTATCAAATTCATACTGTAATTCATACTTAATAATCTCATTGTCTTTCAAATATTCAAAACCTTGTTTCAGTGACATATCCTGATTCTAAATCTTCTGATATTTATTTGTGAAATCACTATCACTGATTGTCTCTAGTTTGCATCAAAGATAATTTTAGACATTTTCTAGGTGTAAAACTTCATCTGTTACAGATGATAAAACTAACCTAGGATCATCTTCCAAGGGTTCTACTAGTTCCCTTTTCAATTTAGGTCTATTCTTATCTGTGACATTGTGTATTAAAGAAACATCCATGATTTATTCTAATTCCTTCACTAATTTAAAGATCTGTCAAGTAAAATACCTTGATTTTGTGATTTTAGGGCTTGCATAGATTCGATGCTCAAATCCTTCACCAAATCATTGCAAAAAGCTTCCAATCACTTCTCTTTGATCTCCTTAACACTTGAATTCTCTTAGATGATCAATTAATACCGATTATGACCTTTTATTACTTCAATCTCACTTAGATCTGACATCACATTCAATTCTTTTGTTGCTTCTTTCCAAAAAGTTGTTTATGCTAACCTGCAAAACTTAAAACTTCTTGCGATCTCGCAAAACATAATTTTTTCTTTGTGCTCTTAACCATAGCATTAGAACATCATAAACTACCTTTCATTAACTGCACAAGACTCAGTTCATCATATATCTACTTCTACACTAATCTAAGTTCCTATTCTACTGCAATTTTCATAAATTAAGTACTTTGAGATGGGTCAGGTAAAGATTCATTCTTACCTTTCAATACTTCACCTTCCTAATTACCTTCAATGTTGAATATGTCTCCTTGATCTATGCTTTTAACAAACTTCACTTCATCTGAATTACTACAGTATCCTTTCTGACTGTTACTTGCATCTTCATTTCTTCTTGCATGATTTCTAAGGTTAGGGTTAGGATGAAAAACTCTATTGTTCATTCTGCAAAACCTTGCTGTATGTCCAATTTTTTTGCATATCTAACAAACAATTCCATTATTTCCATATCTTGGTCTAGGTGGATTGATCTCTGATATGTAATTTCTAGCAATGTGTCTAGCCTTGTTGCATCTATAACATATTACTCCATTTCTTCTGTTCACATCTTCAGTAGGTTTCTTATCTACATGGTTAGTATTCCTAAAAATTCTACTATTATTGTTATTCTCAATAAATTTATGTTTCCTACATTCAATAGCTCTATATCCAAAACCATGACAATTATAACAATAACCATTAAGAGGTTTGAATTTCTTACCTATGCAATTTCTCTTCATATGACCAATAGTATTACAAGTAAAACATCTACCTTTGAATTCTCTTTGCATACCTTTGGGTGATTCCTCTTGCTTCAGTGATTCTTCTTCTTTAGGTGTATCTTCAGATTTGTTGATCTCATTAGACTTCTTCTCATCTATACTTTCAAATATTTTTAGATCTAGTTCCTTGCTTTCATCATTTTCTTTAAGAGTATTGAAGCCAAGAGTAGTCTTATCATAGAATGGTTTCTGAAAAGATATTTGTTCACTAATCTTCTCACTAGTTGAATATAGCCTTTCAAGTTATTGCTTGGATTGATTTAGTTCACCTTTCACAATTGTATTGTATTTCTCAAGCTTGCATACTACAAATTGGCTTTCTCAAATTTAGATGTTACTTTGCCAAGTTTAGATTTTAGTCCTTCATTTTCAATCTTCAACATTTCATTCTCAGATTTTAAATTTTATTCATTCTTGTTATTTCCATCTTTGAGACTTAGCTTTAGATTTTCTGTCTTCAGTTCATGCTTAAGGATCTCATTTTATTTTTCTAAATTGTCATTACAATCTTCAATAAGAACTTCAGATTCCTTCTCAAATTTCAAATCTTCCAACTTGTTTTTCAATTTCTCAATAAGGTTCTTTGCATCATCATATTTTCCTTTTAGAATGTCTCTTTCATTAGTAAGCATATCAATCTATTCAAGAGCTTCTTCAAGATTCTTTTGTAGTTGATCCATATCCATAGAGATCTTACTCAAGCTGCTAGGCTTTCCTTGAATGATTCTTTTTTGAGTAACTAAGCTTTGATACCAATTTTTAGAAATAGGGAATACTGAGAGGCGGAGGGGGGGGGGGGGGGGGGTGAATCAGTATTCTACAAACTTTATATTTTTCCCAATTATGGATATAATAGATTATCTTTATACATGCATAACATAAGAAACTAAACAACATGCATAGCAATAAAACTAAAGAACTCATAACACATTATTTGTTTTCAAGGAAACCTTGGCCAAGGGAAAACCCTGATGGGGCTGGTACACACAAAGATCCACTAATCAAAAGTATCTTTTTAAGGATGTTGAATCTGTTAGGAGTCTATTACAAGCATATAGTGTATCAGTCTTGATTAAGGGACTATAGGCCTTGTTAGAAGCCTCAACCCTCTTAGGAGTTGTTGGTACAAACGGTGATTACTAGATGAGCCCACTTCCCAAACAAGTAATGTACAATATACATTGATTAGAAAAATAGGTTAAGGTACATAACCTTATACTACTTGCATCAATATCTCTTTGCTACTCTTTCACTATTGCTATTACATATGCATCATATATTTCGCATCATATCACTTCACTATACATCAATTGTCAACTATCTTTTCTTACAATTACAATTACATTTATACAAATAACTTTATCTAAGAGTTAACATCTAGGTTTTCATCCCTTTATATTTTTAAGTCATTATTTTGATAAACAAAATAATCCCTTAAATATTTTACTAATTTTGTCTTCATATTCTATCCTCTCGGCTTGACACTGTCTTCAGTATAACTATCATAACTTCTTCCATACATGCCGTAGTAACTTGCACACTAAGATGGGTGATCAATAGACATTATAGAGTCTATGTTCAAGTGCGCAAGCACTGAACTTACTCCAATCAACATCATAAACAAAAACTATGTCCTTGTTCACTGGTGAACATACCATCTCACACTTAGACAAATTTGCAATGCGCTCTGTCATACTTGCTCTCTAACCTGTGCGATCTTCATGTGGATCATATGATTCCATAATGACAAAATCTATGTAATCAACTCATCCAAATTGGCAACACTCTCATACCATGCTCTAGGGGCTTACTTAAGTCCATAGAGGGCCTTCTTTAATCTGCATACCATATCAGGTCTATCCGATAAGGTGAATCCTTCTGGTTGTTCAATGTATACTTCTTCTTTCAAATCTCCCTTTAGGAATGTTGAGTTGACATCCATCTAATAAAATTGGAAGTTTTTTACTGTAGCATAGGCTAAAAATAACTTAATAGCTTCTAATCTTCTCACAAGTGCAAATGTGTCTAAATAATCAATGCCTTCTCTTTGTGCATACCCTTTACATACTAACCTTGCTTTTTTTCTTACTACTGCACCATCTTCATTCATTTTATTTCTGAATATCCACTTTGTTCCAATCACATTCTTATCACTAGGTCTTGGGACTAGGTCCGAAGTGTCATTCTTAATAATTTGATCAAGTTCTTCTTCCATAGCATCATGCCAATCTTAATCATTACAAGCATCTTCAACACTTATAGGTTCAATATGAGATACTAAACATACCACTTCACTACTAGCTGAGTTCTTTCCTTGTGATCTTGTTAAGACTTTTCCACTCTAATCTCTAATGATATCTTTCTTGGAATAGTTTCTAGATGTAAACTTTGGAGCTTTAGGTGATGCCAACTCATCAACCTTAGGATTTTCTTCTTCTCTTGTCTCAAGGTCATTGAGTAACACATCAATACTGTCAAACATTTCTTCAATAACTGTCTCACTAGTGGAGGGTCTAGGTTCTTCTTCAATCATGGGTGAGTAATCATGATATCTTTCTTGAACCATGAACTTTTCATCAATCTTAACATGAGCACATTCAATGATCTTTTTCAATCTTAAATTGAAACATCTATAAGCTTTACTTTTAGTAGAGTAACCAAGGAAAATACCTTCATCACTTCTTGCATCAAATATGCCTACTACTTCATCCCTCTTGATATAGCACTTGCTTCGAAAGATTCTGAAGTATTTTACTGTGGGGACATTACCAAACCATAGCTCATATGGTGTTTTGTCATCACCAGGCCTCAATTAAATTCTATTGATGGTGTAGACTATTGTATTGACCACATCTCTCCAATAGGTGTGTGCAACTTTTCCTTCAATCATGATGATGTGCATTGTATCAAGGATGATCCTATTCCTTCTCTCTACAATTCCATTCTATTGAGGGGTTCTAGGTGCACTTAACTATCTCTTTATGCCATGTTCTTTGGAGTACTCATATAATCTATCAGAGGTGAATTCTCCTCCTCTATTCGATCTCAAACATTTTATCTTTAGTCCAGATTCATTCTCAACCTTAGCTTTGAATATTTTGAATTTATCAAATGCTTCTGACTTATCTTTTAAGAACACAACCCACATCATCCTAGTATAATCATCGATAAACAAAATGAAATACCTTTCACCATAGTATGATCTTGTTTGAGTTGGACCACATAGGTCTGTATGAATCAGATCCAACTTGTTCTCTGCTAAATTGTTCTTTCTCCTAAATGAATTCTTCACATGCTTTCCCATCACACATTCCCTGCATATAGCATCAACTGGCTTTGCTATGCTAGGTAGATCTCTTACTTCCTCTACATTGCTTATCTTTATTATGCTATCAAAGTTTATATGATAGTCTTTTATGCCACAACCAACTACCATCACCTTTAGCAACAAAACAAATTGCTTCTGAATTAAGTTGGAAAACATTACCTCTAGTTTTTGAGCCTGATGCAATCATAACACAATCCTTGTTGTTAATGATGCATTTGTCATCTTTAAACTCCAATTGATAGCTTTTTCCAAGTAACTATCCAACACTGAGAAGGTTATGTTTCAAACCATCAACATAGAGAACATCATAAGTACTATACTTTCCATCCAAGGTGATGGCTCCTCTACCAATGATGGGTGTTGTCTCCAAATATGACCATGCCACCATTGTATTTTTCTAGATGAACAAATCTATTTTTATCACCTGTCATGTGATGTGAACAACCACTGTCTATAATCTAGTCTTTCCTTATGTTAGCTTGTGAAATCAATGCTAGCTCTTGTTCCTCTTTTTCATCTTTATGATTTATCTTATTATTCATTTTTTCTACAATAGCAATGAATCCAATTTATTATTCACCTGATTCATCATCTAAAACTCCATCTCTAGCATAGTAACATTCCTTAGAGTACTTAGGCTTGTAATCCTTTTTGAATTTTCTAGCTCTAGTAGGACACTTAGATGCAAAGTGACCGATCTTATTGGATGAAAAGAATTTAAATGGAAATGGAACTTCATATTTCCCTTTTCCTTTCTTTTCTCTTTTGGAAATCATAGCAATGAAATCATCTAGAGTTTTCTCTTCATCATCATCATAAAAATTACTAGAAGTGTTTGTAGATTTCTTACCATGAACTATTTCTTTGAAGGTTGTCTCACTTTTAGGTTATGTCTTCAATCTTGAAATCTAAAAAGATGAGATTTTACTGATCAAGGTCTCTCTATTGAAATTAGATGTAAGCTGCATCATCTCATCAAGGATGTTGATCTTGTTTTCATATTTTGCAGTGAGATTAGTCATCAAGTCCATAATATCTTCCTCTCAGATCTCTCCACCGTTGTTCTTGATTCCAGCAACTGCTTCATTGATCCTTTGATTATAAGCTCTGATGTTTTCTTTAGGTAGCATCTCTAAGGCATTGTATCCTTTCTTCAATATTTTTCTACGTGCATTCTTTTCTTGTTTGTCACCTTCAAACATGTCTTCTAGGTACTTCCATATCTTGTGGGCGGTGTCTACTTTCTTTATCTCTAAAAATTCACTACTAAATAGGATGTTGATAAGGGCTTCTTTAGCTATAGCATTCTGATGAAACAATTATTTTTTCCTTTCAGTAGCACCATCCTTTGCAAGGTATTCTAGGGTAGGGATCTTGGCTGCTTTGATAGTTACATCAAAAACTTCAAAACCAATGCACTACAAATGAGTCACCATCTTGTTCTTCCAATCAAGATAATTCTCTCTGTCAAACTTAGGAATTTATTTTCTGAAGTATGCCATCTAATCAACCTTAAGCTATTAAAATTTATCTCCGAGGCACTTGGCTCTGATACCAATTATTAGGAATAGTCCCAAGAGATAACTGAGAGGGGGGAGGGGGGATTGAATCAGTTATCTACAAGATTCAATTCTTTATCCAATTAAGTATACTTAAATATAAAGCATTAAAACAATGAAAGAACACATGAACACAACACCAATATTTTGGCTATGGGAAAACCCAAATAGGTAAAAACCCCGGTGGGAACCGACACTCACTAATATTCTATACTAATATTTTTTCATCCTTGTTAGAAGATCCTTAACCTTGTTAGGAGTTGGTTTACAATATATTTAGTATAGTAGACCTAGTCAAGGGTCAGACCCTATTAGGAGTGTTTTAAAATTGTCCCTATTAGAGGAGAGGACGCACTGTCTAAGATCTCATTGCTCAAAGGGGGAAGGCTAAAAAATTTCTGAATAACATATACACACTATATCTAGATCTTGGTGAATTGCACTTGGAACTATTGTCTGGATCAGTTCCAATGTATAGCACAAACACTTTACTTGGTCACATAGACCTTCTTTTGATGGCTCAACACTTCACACACTCTACTCTACTCTTCTTAATCAACTATGAACCACACTCAAGTAATAAAAAATGACTGCCTATAAATGTTTTTCCTCTAAATGATATAATCAATTCATCCTGTTAGAACCACCTTGAAATAATATTAGAGAAACCATAACAAACTCTAATAACAATTTAGTCAGCTCTACTAAGCATGTAACACATTCTGGGACCTGTTCAATAATATAATAGTAGACGCATGCTACATATCTTCAACATATATCCAAGCACACAATGTTCCATGATAACTATATAGAAAACCATACACAGAACACTGCCTATTACTCTGTTAGGAACACTGCTGACACAAGCTGCTATATAACTGTCTGTACTAACAATTAACCTCTATGCCCATGATATCATGTTGATATCATGTCCATGCTATATATATTGAAAGCTTACTACATAGGACTTCCAAGCATGCTACTTTCCATATGTTGTCATCAATAATAAACATACAATCAGTACTAGCCTGCTGGCAAATCTCCAATAGTATGTATGTATGTATGTATGTATGTATGTAAGTAAGTACGTGTGTATATATGTGTGTATGTATGTGTGTATGTATATTTTTTTGTATGTATGTATGCATATGTTTATATATGTATTGATGTAGGAGCATCCTGGGTGTAAGAGCAATCTGGCATCACCCAAAAATATTTCTTTTTTTGTATTCAATAAAGACTATCTTCTGTAGAGCTGCTATTTATGGAAACTTTTTATTTTTAGTAACTTGGTCATACAATCTCAAAATGTTCTGATTTCATAGTTGGAGGTTCATCTTAGTTATATCATCCTGCCAGTAAAGTTTCATGGCTAGATTAGGTCTAGTTTTGAAGATATTAAAGATTTTTGGTATTGGCAGCAGGGTACAGAAACTTTGAACTCAATTTTGAAGCCTTTAGGGGCCTTGTATGAGGTCAAAACTTCAATTGAATGAAACTTACTTAATCTAAGTGTTGTAGAGATCCTTGTTCCCTTTTCGAAGTGGGATCATAATAGTCAATTGGTTCAACGAGTTATGACTTATGGTCTCCGGAAGTTGGGCCACCTAAAATGGAGGAAAATAATTTGTCTTCAAAATTTCTATTCATGTTTTAAAAGTTATTTTGAGCTGACTATGATGTAATAAAATGAAAAATAAAATAATTCTAAGTTTCATCGGCCCTTAGGGATAAATTTATGGAACCTTCTCACGCAGTGGAAATTGCCGATATAAAGAAGCCCCTGTAGTGTTGTCTAGGCAGTTCTAGGTAGATCTGGGTAATGATTCAAGGCTTTGTCCTATAGAATATTGTAAGGGGAATGCACATGTGACTTTGCATATTGTAATTCTAAAAATTTGTAATTGCACATTTATGGAGATAATAAGAAGCTCATTTATGTTCTTGCAAATTTTTGTTGTTATTTCCTTCTATTATGTGTTTGTGGTATTAAGGGGAGCACCCTTCATCAAGTGGTATCAGAGTAGGAGTTCTTGAGTGTGTAAATAGATCACCGACAATGAGGCAATTTTCACCAAGACCATGGGTTAGGATTTTGTGTAAATAGATCATCGGCTATGAGGTAGTTTACACCAGAACCATGGTTAGGGTTTTAGTGATACATGTGAAAATGCCTCCACAAAGGGAACATGGTGGAAGAGCTGGTGGTGTGATGCCTGATGTTAGAGAGCTCCAGAGATAAGTGTCAGCATTGCAAGAAGAGATTCACAAAGGAATGAATCTTAATGTCAGAGACGAAAGTGAGGATGAAGGAAATTATGAACAAGAAGAAGGTGAAATTCTAAATCAGGAGGAAGAAAGACTTTTTCGAGCCATTTCCAAGATCAGGAAAAGACCTAGGATTGATGTTCCTGCATTTTCAAGAAATCTTAACCTAGAGGATTTGATCGACTGGATCAATGAATGTGAAGAATATTTTGAATATGAAGATATCAAGGATCCTAACCGGGTCAAGTTTGCGAAGGCTAGACTGAAGGGTCATGGAAAGATCTAGTGGCAAGAGATTCAATTGGATTGAAATCGAAGAGGAAAGGATAAAATCAAAAGAAGGGATCAGATCATGGATAAATTGAAGTGACAGTTCATTCCTATTGATTATGAGCTTGACCTACTAAAGAAGATGCAAATTTTGAAGCAAGCACAAGCTGATAAGGAGAAAGTTTCCCGTTACCTTAATGGGTTGGGGCTAAGCATTTAGGAGAAGTTGAATCTAGTTTGAATGGATAGTATTGAAGAGGCATACCAGTTTTTCCTAAAAGTAGAGGAAAAGATGAACAAGAAGTTTGAGAGCAGACAAAATAGAAGAGGTCATGATAGAAGATCTAGTGGACGGTCATATGGATATCAAAATGAAGATCTGAAAAAGTAGGATGAGGCTAGTAACAGTCAGAATCAGAGAGAAGATAATTTCAATCATTTCCATGATCAGAATAATAGAAATCAAAGAGCAAGAGGAAGAGGACAAGGATCTGGAAGAGGAGGCTTCCATGGAACATGTTTTCACTGTGGAGAAGAAGGTCATAGGGCATTTGAATGTCCTCAATGCCAAGGAAGGATAGATAGGAGGACTGAAGGCTAGGCTAGAGTTGCACATGTAGATGATGACAGATCATCACATTCTGAAGATGCTGAAAGAGGAGAAACATTGATTAATAGAAAAGTCCTGTTGAGTGGTGAGAATGAACCTGAGGAAAGGAGGATCCTGTTTCGCACTAGGTGAAAGTGTGAGCATAAGTCTTGTGATGTGATTATTGATAGTGGCAATAATGATAATTTAGTGTTAGAAGAGATGGTGACAAACTTGAATCTCAAGAGGAAAAAACATCCACATCCATATCAGGTAACCTAGGTACTACATGATGACAAGGTCATAGTCAGTGAACAGTGCCTAGTAAAGTTCAAGATTAGCGAGTACCATGATGAGGTACTATGTGATATCATACCTATGGATGCAAGTCATATGTTATTGGGTTTCTCATGGTAGTTTGACAGATGTGTTGTACATGATGGTCATCTGAATACCTATTCCTTAACAAAGGATGGAGTGCGACATAAGCTAAAGCCATTGAAAGAGACTGAAGAAAAGGTATGTGGTAATGCAAGAATAACCTTTGTTGATAGAGGGAATTTCTTAGATGGTATGCAGCATGAACATATGTGTTTTACCTTAATTCCAAATGTTGGGAAAGAGGATGTAGAAGATGTACATTTTGAAGTTGTAGAATTATTAAATAATTTTTAGGATATTGTATCTGATAATGTACCAGATGGATTACCATTGGTAAGGAAGATCAGTCATACATGGATTTGATTTCAGGAGCCAGTTTGCCAAATAAGGCAGCACACAGAATAACACTAGTAGAAAGTGAAGAGTTGAAGACAGGTTTGAAGTTCAATTCATCACATCATCCAAAGACTGATGGATAGATAGAGGTGGTGAATAGGAGTTTGGAAAATTTATTGAGATGTTTCGTTGGAGATAAGCCAATAGGATGGGATTTGATTTTACCACAGCCATAATTTGTATACAATAATTCTATCAACAGGAGCACTGGTAAATCACCATTCCATATTGTATATGGTAGTAGTCCCAGAAATGTATCTGAGTTGAGAAAGATAGATAAAAGAGAAATAAGTAGTGTTGAAGCTGAGGATTTTACAAAACATCCATGAGGAGGTGAGGAAGCATATTACCAAGATGAATGCGCAGTATAAGGCTAAGGAAGATTAGAAAAAGAGGCATAAGGAATTTTAGGTTGGAGATGAAGTTATCATTTATTTGCAGAAGGAATGATTTCCAATTGGTACATATAACAAATTGAAAATGAAGAAGTTTGGGCCATGTAAGATACTGAAGAAGCATGATTTAAGAAATGCATATGAGGTAGAATTGCTTACTGAGGTGAATATTTCACCAGTGTTTAACTTTTTAGATTTGACAAAGTATCATGAGGGAGGTGTGGAAGATGACATCACAATAGCACAGTTGGTTATTCCAACAACTAGTTCAGATATCAAGGAGATTGAGGACATATTGGATAGTCGTGTTGGCAGAAGCATAAGGAATGGGACATATGAAGAATATCTGGTCAAGAGGAAAGGATGACCTATTGAAGATTCATCATGGCTCACAAAGGAGGAGGCTAACCATCTTGGTTTCCCTCTTCACACCTAAATTGCGATAGGGTCACTTCTCAAATTACCCTGAGTGTCTGATGTAGGAGCATCCTGGGTGTAAGAGAAATCTTGCATCACCCAAAAATATTTCTTCTTTTGTATTCAATAAGGGCTATCTTGTGTAGAGCTTCTTTTTATGGAAACTTGCTATTTTTCGTAAGTTGGTCCTACGATCTCGAAATGTTCTGATTTCATAGTTGGAGGGTCATCTTAGTCATATCATCCTGCTAGAAAAGTTTCATGGCTAGATTAGGTCTCATTTTGAAGCTATTGAAGATTTTCAGTATTGGCAAGAGGGTACAGAAACTTTGAACTCACTTTTGAAGGCTTTAGAGGCCCCAGATGAGGTCGAACCTTTGGCTGAATGAAGCTTGCTTGATTAGGATGTTGTAGAGCTCCTTGTGTCCTTTTCAAACTATGGTCATAATAGTCAATCAGGTCAACGGGTGATGACTTATGGTTTTTGGAATTTGGGCCACCTAAAATGGTAGAAAATAATTTTTCTTCAAAATTTTTGTTTGAGTTTTAAAAGTTATTTTGAGCCAACTATGATGTAATAAAATAAAAAATAAAATAAATCTAAGTTTGGTTGGCCCTTAGGGCTAAATTTCTAGAACCTTCTCAGGCGGTGGAAATTACCTATATAAAGAAGGCCCGTAGTATTGTTTAGGCAGTTATGGTTAGATCTGGGAAATGATTCGAGGCTTTGTCCTATAGAATATTGTAAGGGGAATGCCCATGTGGCTTTGCATATTGTAATTCTAAAAATTTGTAATTCCACATTTGTGGAGATAATAAGAAGCCCATTTTCTATTCTTGCAAATTGTTATTTTTCTCTGCTTCTGTTATGTGTTTGTGGTATTAAGGGGAGCACCCTTCATCAAGTGGTATTAAAGGAGTTCTTGAGTGTGTAAATAGATCACCAACTATGAGATAGTTTGCACCAGAATAGTGGGTTAGGGTTTTGTGTAAATAGATCACCAGCTACGAGCAAGTTTGCACCAGAACCGTGGTTAGGGTTTCAGTGATATGCATGAAAATACCTCCACAAAGGGAATGTGGTGGAAGAGTTGGTGTTATGATGCCTAAGGTTAGAGAGCTCCAGAGATAAGTGTGACCATTACAAGAAGAGATTCGCAAAGGAATGAATCTTAATGTCAGAGACAAATGTGAGGATGAAGTCGAGGGAGAAGGAAATTCTGATCAAGAAGAAGGTGAGATTCTGAACCAGGAGGAAGAAAGACTTTTTCAAGTCATTTCCAAGATCAGGAAAAGACCTAAGATTGAGGTTCCTACATTTTTAGGAAATCGTAACCTAGAGGAGTTGATCAACTAGATCAATGAATGTAAAGAATATTCTGATTATGAAGATATCAAGGATCCTGATTGGGTCAAGTTTGTGAAGGCCAGACTAAAGGGTCATGTGAAGATCTGGTGGAAAGAGATTCAATTGGAGTGAAATCAAAGAGGAAAGGATAAAATCACAAGATGGGATCAGATGGTGGATAAATTGAAGTGACATTTCATTCATGTTGATTATGAGCTTGACCTACTAAAGAAGAGGCAAAGTTTGAAGCAAGCAGGAAGATCTGTTCAGGAGTATATGGAGGAGTTCTATCGAATCCTTATTAGAGTAGGCTATGTAGAAGCTGATAAGGAGAAAGTTTCCCATTACCTTAATGGGTTGAGGCCGAGCATTCAGGAGGAGCTGAATCTAGTTTGAATGAATAGTATTGAAGAGGCATACCAGTTTTCACTAAAAGTAGAGGAAAAGTGAAACAAGAAGTTTGATAGCAGATGAAACAGAAGAGGTCATGATAGAAGATTTTGTGGATGGTCATATGGAGATCAAAATGAAGATCCGAAAAAGTAGGATGAGGCCAGTAATAGTCAAATTTAGAGAGAAGATAATTTCAATCATTTCCATGATCAGAATAATCAAGATCAGAGAGGAAGAGGAAGAGGACAAGGATTTGGAAGAGGAGGCTTCCGTAGAATGTGTTTTCACTATGGAGAAGAAGGTCACAGGACATTTGAATGTCATCAATGCCAAGGAAGGATAGATAGGAGGAATGAAGGCTAGGCTAGAGTTGCACATGTAGATGAAGATGTCAGATCATCACATTCTAAAGATGTTGAAAGAGGAGAAATGTTGATTAATAGAAGAGTCCTACTGAGTGGTGAGAATGAACCTAAGCAAAGGAGGAGCTTGTTTCACACTAGGTGCAAGTGTGAGGGTAAGTGTTGTGATGTGATTATTGATAGTGGCAATACTGATAATTTGGGGTTAGAAGAGATGGTAACAAAGTTCAATCTCAAGAGGCAGAAACTGTTAGAGTAATTATCTATTGACTTATTAATTAGATCTCTTTGATTTA
The DNA here is from genome assembly GCA_027943335.1 of Chamaecyparis obtusa. Classification (NCBI taxonomy): domain Eukaryota; kingdom Viridiplantae; phylum Streptophyta; class Pinopsida; order Cupressales; family Cupressaceae; genus Chamaecyparis; species Chamaecyparis obtusa. The sequence goes on along the minus strand of BSBK01003660.1, from coordinate 147,155 downwards.
ATTAATTAAGTTTTCTAATACTCTAGTTTACTTAAGCTATCTCTTAGGTGCATTTAATTAATATTTTATATTAATTATATTGTGCAACCTAGCTTTTTCCTTTTAGGGTTTTCATTCACCTTATAGGTTGAACTCTTGTAATTATTTTTTCATTATGCTGAATACATTTTAGCTCTCACATTTTGAGCACAGAAGGGTTTTAGCTTTTTCCATCTTTTGCTTCATTCTTTGTAATAGGTATCTTGCATGTAGATCAGTCTTGGAAGTTGAATCTATATTTCTCAGTTTCTACATGGTATCAGAGCCATTCTACTACTGCTTGTTCAAGTTTTTTTGAAGCTATGGATCAAGTATTCTTTCTACTATTTTTTATATTGGATCAGGGGGTTTCATTTTTTGGAGCACTTTGGGCAAAAATTGACCTCACGGTTGTGTCTGAAAGGCCCAAAAACCCCTATTTGCATAAAAAACTTGACTTATTTGGCCTCCAGGGCATTTGGGAGAAATTTTGTGGCCTATTAAAGTCGTACATGCCTAAAAATTGAGAAAAAAAATCATTTTTTCTTAAGAAAAATCAAAACTGCTTCATTTTTAAATGCCTCTCATTCAATTAAAAATTGCACCACCGCGCTGCCGCTTCTAGCCCACGCGCCCCCACCGCACCACCCCAGACCTCATTGCCACCAGATAGCCACCGCGCCACCCTCCGGCCACTACGCCATCACCATCGTGCCGCACGGCTGCCACCTCCACTGGATCGGCCACCCACTAGCCACCTTAGTTCAGCCAGACATTCCGTGATGGCCATACAACTATCAAAATATTTGCCAAGACTGGTTTTTTTTAGTGAGCTTGCATTTTTGGGCTACCTGTGCCTTTTTAGTCCTACAAGGCTTATACGAACTCAAAATTTGACATATGATATATCATCAGAAAGGACTTTCCAAGCTCATCACTCTTGTGTAGGTTTCATTTCCTATTTTTCCATTTGATCAATTATTTTTGGCATCAAAGAGGAGGCTTCATTTTTCCTCTCTACATTTGGAAATTAGGTTTTTTCCTTATTTTTTTGTGCTTACATACTTATTTGAAGTGTACAGGAGATAGTATAATATTTTTAGGGGGGGTGAAAATTCTCTTTCTATCATTTATTTCAAAGAGATCCTTCTACTTTTGTCTTCTTTCTCTCAATGGAGAACTCTTATGTTGCCCACCTTACACCTCACAACTATCACACTTGGAAAGGACAGATGACCAGATTGCTTATGGAAAAAGGGTTATGGTCATGCCTCGATGAGGCTCAGCCAGCTCTATAGTTGCCTTATGAGGCTTTTATGTAGAGAAATAGGATGGATGAGGCAATGGGCCTCATTGCAATAAATATTTTAGATGGGTTGTTGTTCCACTTGGATGGTTTGACCACACCTAGGGATATGTGGAACAAGTTTTCCACATTATTTGGTATGATGAATCAGTTTAGGGTTCTCCAGATAGATGCATAGTTCACCTCCTTGGTACCTAAATCATTCACTAGCATTGAGGACTTCTTGATGAAGTTCAAGTCTCTTCGATCTATTTTACAGGTTGTTGGAAAGACAAAGTCAGATGATGAGTATATCTTTATGATACTCTCAAAGCTTCATGACCCTTATCAGATTTTTACTTCTACCTTCTACTCCACTATGGATGCACTAGGTGCATAACATATTATGCCCTCTTTTGAGACCTTCTATGACAGGTTGACTCATAAGTAGTCCAAGCTCAATTAGATGGATTCACTTATAAGTTCACAGTCACAGGCATTTCTTTCCAAGACACATCAGGATACACAAAAGTAGAAGCCGAAGCAGATATTTGATTCCTCTTCTCAGCACCCTACTAGCCCACCATCTTCTTCTAAGAAGGAGAAACATAAGACTGAGAGCCCTATATGTTCTTATTGTTAGAAGGGACCTCATGATGAGTCACATTGTTTTCAGAAGAGATTTGATGGCTATGAGAAATAGATTGCAGATTTGAAAGCTCTTCTTCAGAAGAGCACTATTTCATCTCCATCCTTCTCTACCTCATAGGGGTCTACTTTTCAGTCTTCTTCCACATCTTCGACATCTAGATAGGGTCATGTATTATGGGCTTCCATCACATCCCTCTCACAGGTCCCTTGGATACTGGATTTAGGTGCTTCTCACCATATGGAATCTTCTCTTCTCTTGAGGCTTCTCCTATTCCTCACATTCTCATGGGGAATAACATTGTTATGCTAGTCTATGGGAAAGGTTCTATAGGAATTTAGGATGGCACATTCAATGATGTATTGTATATTCCATCTCTATCTGCAAACATTCTCTCGATTTATCAGATTACACTCAGTGGGTTAGGGAAGACAGTTGAGTTCACAATAGATTTAGTCTTCATCTGGGATAGTGCAACATGAGGCATTATTGCTATAGGGAAAGTTGATCATTCCACCCATCTCTACACCTTCTCACACTTTGGTCCACCATCTCCATTATCAGAGCACAAATCTCCTCTTACGTGAGAGCATGATGTGGAGCAAGTAGGTCACTTGAACCTTTGTGTTGTTCCTGAGACCACTTCTGTGACTGCCTCACCACATCTTGTTGAGGTTTCCTCTCTTCAGCAAGACTCTTCTTCAGCACTACCAAACCCTCCAGCTCCATTCATCAAGCCACCAGGTGTAGTTGTTGATAATTCTATAGAGGACATTCATCTCCTCTCTCCTAATAGTGTTAGCACACTTGTCATACCACCTACATTGGGGATTCCCTTTTAGGATTCTCATGTCTACTCCTTTGAGCATCAGCTTATCCTTTCAATGACACCTCATCTTTCAAGGTTACCTCTTCAGTGTTCACTGCCTTTCACTCATTTGTATTGGAGTCATGGTGGCTTGTTCATTGATCTAGGTGTTCTTTTATTTTGAGGGGGCTTTGGAGCCTTGACCCTCTCTCATGGGGGGGGTTAGTAGCACACATTGTACTTATGGCTTTGAGAGAGTCTCTTGAAGTCATTTTTTTTGTCCTTTTCTTGTTTTTATATCTCTTTTTAGAGAGGAGTTTTTACCACTGGGTTTTCTCCTTTATCTTTGATTTACAGATATTTCCTTGTATTGGGTACCTCATTTGGCCTTGTTGTTAGGACCCATTTCCTACTTTCATAGCTGTGCTGGTTAGCTTACCTCCTGAACTTCACCTAAGGGGGGGTGTTAGAGTAATTATCTATTCACTTATTAATTAGATCACTTTGATTTAATTAATTAAGTTGTCTATTACTCTAGTTTACTTAAGTTGTCTCTTAGGTGCATATAATTAATATTTTATATTAATTATATTGCACAACCTAGCTTTTTCCTTTTAGGGTTTTCGTTCACCTTATAGGTTGAACTCTTGTAATTATTTTTTCATTAAGTTGAATACATTTTAGCTCTCACATTTTGAGCACAAAAGGGTTTCAACTTTTTCCATCTTTTGCTTCGTTCATTATAATAGGTATCTTGCATGCAGATCAGTCTTGGAAGTTGAATCTCTCAGTTTCTACAAAAACATCCACATCCATATTGGGTTACCTAGGTGCACGATGACCACAAGGTCATGGTCAGTGAACAATGCCTAGTAAAGTTCAACATTGGTGGGTACCATGATGAGGTACTATGTGATATCATACCTATGGATGTATTTAATATGTTATTGGGTAGGCCATGGAAATTTGAAAGATGTGCTATACATGATGGTCATGCGAATACCTACTCCTTGACAAAGGATCGAGTGTGACATAAGCTAAAGCCATTGAAGGAGACTGAAGAAAAGGTATGTGGTAATGCAAGAATAAGTTTTGTTGATAAAGGCAATTTTTTAGATGGTATGTGGTATGAGCATATGTGTTTTATCTTAATTCCAAAGGCTAGAAAAGAGGATGTAGAAGATGTACCTATAGAAGTTGTAGAATTATTGAATGAGTTTCAGGATATTGTATTTGATAATGCACCTAATGGATTACCATAGGTAAGGAAGATCAGTCATCAGATGGATTTGATTCCAAGATCTAGTTTGCCAAATAAGGTAGCACATAGAATGACACTAGCAGAAAGTGAAGAGTTGAAGATAGGTTTGAATTTTAATTCATCACATCATCCACAAAATGATGGACAGACAGAGGTGGTGAATAGGAGTTTGAGAAATTCATTGAGATGTTTGGTTGGAGATAAGCCAACAAGATGGGATTTGATTTTACCATAGGTAGAATTTGCATACAATAATTTTGTCAACAAGAGCATTGGTAAATCACCATTCCAAATTGTATACAATAGTAGTCCTAGAAATGTATCAGAGTTGAGAAAGATAGATAAAGGAGAAATAAGTAGTGTTGAAGCTGAGGATTTTGCAGAACATTTGAAGAACATCCATTAGGAGGTGAGGAAGCATATTACCAAGATGAATTTGTAAGATAAGGCTAAGGTAGATCAGAAAAGGAGGCATAAGAAATTTTCGGTTGGAGATTAAGTCATGGTTCATTTGCAGAAGGAACTATTTCCAGTTGGTACATATAACAAATTTAAAATGAAGAAGTTTGGGCCATGTAAGATACTAAAGAAGCATGATTCAGGAAATGCATATGAGGTAGAATTGCCTACTGAGATGAATATTTCACTAGTGTTTAATATTTTAGATTTGATAGAGTATCATGAGGGAGGTGTGGAAGATGACATCACAGTAGCACAGTGTAGTATTCCAGCAACTAGTTTAGATATCAAGGATATTGAGGACATATTGGATAGTCCTGTTGGTAGAAGCACAAGGAACAAGACATATGAAGAATATCTAGTCAAGTGGAAAGGATGACCTGTTGAAGATTCATCATGGCTGACAAAGGAGGAGGCTAACCATCTCAGTTTCCCTCTTCACACCTGAGTCGTGATAGGGTCACTTATCAAATTACCATGGGTGTCTAATGTAGGAGAATCTTAGGTGTAAGAGAAATCTTGCATCACCCAAAAATATTTCTATTTTTGTATTCAATAAGCATTATCTTGTGTAGAGCTGTTATTTATGGAAACTTTCTATTTTTAGTAAGTTGGTCATATGATCTTGGAATGTTTTGATTTCACAGTTCGAGGTTCATCTTAGTCATATCAACCTATCGGTAAATTTGCATGGCTAGATCAGGTCTTGTCTTGAAGATATTGAAGATTTTTGGTATTGGCAGTAGGGTACAAAAACTTTGAACTCAATTTTGAAAGCTTTAGAGGCCCCGAATGAGGTGGAAACTTCAGCTAAATGAAGATGCTAGATCAGAGTTGCACATGTAGATAAAGATGCTAGATCATCACATTTTGAAGATGTTGAAAGAGGAGAAACACTTATTAATAGAAGAGTCCTACTGAGTGGTGAGAATGAACCTGAGCAAAGGATGAGCCTGTTTCACACCAGGTGAAAGTGTGAGGGTAAGTTTTGTGATGTGATTATTGATAGTGGCAATACTAATAATTTGGTATTAGAAGAGATGGTGAAAAATTGGAAGCTCAAGAGGTAGAAACATCCACATCCATATCAGGTTACCTAGGTGCAAGATGACCACAAGGTCATGGTCAGTGAATAGTGCCTAGTAAAGTTCAAGATTGGCGGGTACCATGATGAGGTACTATGTGATATCATACCTATGGATGCAAGTCATATGTTATTGGGTAGGCCATGGCAGTTTGAAATATGTGTTATACATGATGGTCATGTAGATATCTATTCCTTGAAAAAGGATGGAGTGCAACATAAGCTAAAGCCATTGAAGGAGACTGAAGAAAAGGTATGTGGTAATGCAAGAATAAATTTTGTTGATAGAGGGAATTTCTTAGATGGTATGCGACATGAGCATATTTGTTTCACCTTAATTCCAAAGGCTGGGAAAGAGGATGTAGAAGATGTACCTATAGAAGTTGTAGAATTATTGAATGAGTTTCAAGATATTGTATCTGATAATGTACCTGATAGATTACAACCGGTAAGGAAGATTAGTCATCAGATGGATTTGATTCTAGAAGCCAGTTTGCCAATAAGGCAGCACACAAAATGACACTAGTAGAAAGTGAAGAGTTGAAGATAGGTTTGAAGTTCAATTCATCACATTATCCACAGACTGATGGATAGATAGAGGCGGTGAATAGGAGTTTGGAAAATTCACTAAGAGGTTTGGTTGGAGATAAGCCAACAAGATGGGATTTGATTTTACCATAGGCAGAATTTGCATACAATAATTTTTTCAACAAGAGCATTGGTAAATCACCATTCCAAATTGTATACGATAGTAGTCCTAGAAATGTATTTGAGTTGAGAAAGATAGATAAAGGAGAAATAAGTAGTTCTGAAGCTAAGGATTTTGTAGAACATTTGAAGAACATCCATGAGGAGGTGAGGAAGCATATTACCAAGATGAATGCAAAGTATAAGGCTAAGGAAGATCAAAAAAGGAGGCATAAAGAATTTCAGGTTGGAGATGAAGTCATGGTTCATTTGTAGAAGAAATGATTTCTAGTTGGTACATATAAAAAGTTTGGGCCATGTAAGATACTAAAGAAGCATGATTCAGGAAATGCATACGAGGTAGAATTGCCTACTAAGCTAAATATTTCACTAGTGTTTAACATTTTAGATTTGACAGAGTATCATGAGGGAGGTGTGGAAGATGACATTATAGTAGCACAGTGTAGTATTCCAGCAACTAGTTTAGATATCAAGGAAATTGAGGACATATTGGATAGTCCTGTTGGTAGAAGCATAAGGAACATGATATATGCAGAATATCTGGTCAAGTGGAAAGGATGACCTATTGAAGATTCATCATGGATGACAAAGGAGGCTAACCATCTTAGTTTCCCTCTTCACACCTGAGTCATGATAGGGTCACTTCTCAAATTACCCCAGGTGTCTGATGCAGAAGCATCCTGGGTGTAAGAGAAATCTTGCATCACCCAAAAATATTTCTTTTTTTGTCTTCAATAAGGGCTATCTTGTGTAGAGCTACTATTTATGGAAACTTTCTATTTTAAGTAAGTTGGTCATACGATCTTGAAATGTTCTAATTTCACTATTGGAGGTTCATCTTAGTCATATCAGCCTGCTAGTAAAGTTTCATTGCTAGATCAAGTCTGGTTTTGAAGATATTAAAGATTTTTGGTATTTGCAGCAGGGTACAAAAACTTTGAACTCAGTTTTGAAGGCTTTAGAGGCCCCGGATGAGGTCAAAAATTTGACCAAATGAAGCTTGCTTGATTTATGCATTGTAGAGCTCCTCGTGCCCTTTTTGAAGTGGGGTCATAGTAGTCAATCAGGTCAACGGGTGATGACTTATGGTCTCTAGAAGTTGGGCCACTTGAAATGGCAGAAAATAATTTCGCTTCAAAATTTTTGTTTGGGTTTTAAAAGTTATTTTGAGCTGACTATGATATAATAAAATGAAAAATAAAATAATTCTAAGTTTGATCGGCCCTTAGGGCTAAATTTCTGTAACCTTCTCGGGCGGTGGAAATTGCCTATATAAAAAAGCCCCATAGTGTTGTCTAGGCAGTTCTGGGTAGATCTAGATAATGATTCCAGGCTTTGTCCTATAGAATATTGTAAGGGGAATGCCCATGTGGCTTTGCCTATTGTAATTCGGAGAATTTGTAATTCCACATTTGTACAAATAATAAGAAGCCCATTTTCTATTCTTGCAAATTGTTGTTGTTCTCCATTTTTGCTCTGTGTGTGGTATTAAGGGGAGCACCCTTCATCATGTATATATGCATATATATGTATGTATCTATACACACACACACACACACACACAAACACACATATACATATAGATACCTATATATACATGTATACATACATACATATATTTTATATGTGTGTCTGTGTATATGTGTATATTTATATATGTTTATCATATGTAAAATAGTAAATTATATATTAGAGTTTTAGGGTTTTGTCAGACCATAAGTACTAAATATATAAAAATGGGGCTATTACATCATTACAAAATTTGGTAGAACAAAGTATTATGCATCATATAAATTTCAAAATTTCCAACTTGTGTGAGACAGGTTGTGGTAGTAATCATGTTGATGACTATTGTTTCTCTAGCTTGTGTTCTTTCCCTTGGGGTCCTCATCCTTTTCATTGTATTTCTTTATGAACTCGAAGATTCCTTAAGGAAAGGCTACTTCTCCTTTTTCTCATTGGATCATGTCTTCACATTAAGGATCTCTCTCGCATTAACTGTTACAAAGCCATCATTTAAGATCTCATATTTTTGTTTAGACATCTTCATTATGACAATTGTTATCACTTAAGTTTGCACCCCAAAAGTCAAGTTAAACTTAGAAAATATGTGAAACATGGACCTAGTTTCAAGTTGTGGGTGGCATATAGTTAAAGTCAACCTCTAGATTGTAGGGATGGTTCCATTTGAAATCACCTAAAACTATTGAGTTTTGAGGAAAAGGTATATATAAAATTCTTTAAAACTGAAAACTAAATGCTTCAAGGTGATTCACCAAACATATAAACTTTCAAAACTGCTAGCAGTTGATTAATTCTCAATGAGACTCAATAAAGCATAGATCTATTCACACCTTGCAAATAAAATAGATAAAATGATTACATGAAGGATCTAGTTTCAATTTCCATCTAAAGGAAATAGATGTTTCTCAACTTTGACTGATTTGAAGCAACCAAAATATCATACACTTAGTTACTAAATGAAAAATTGCTCCATATGTTCTTTTAATGGAAAAGAAATAAAGGATTTGTAAATAAATCATATTATTTTCTTCAAAACAAAGTACATGCACAACCTAAGACAATAAAACAAGAAGCAATAAATATTACTTTATTGATATCAAAGGAACCCTTTTTCTATTATAGATTTGAAAATCCTTTAATCTTGAGAGCTACAATACATTTTGTGCTTTTACATATGCAAGAAAAAGTAAGAAAGAAAGAAAGAAATGAGGAAATGAATTATAATCTTCCACCTTATTGAAAGGCCATTCTCCAACCATAAATTGAACTAGAGCTACAATTGAACAAGGACTCAAAAAATCTCCTTGAGATTTGAGACATATATGTAAACTTTATCCAAAGAGTGCTGAGGTGGTGGCATTATCTTTATGGGTAAGATGTAACTAAAGAGTGCCTGAATGAGACTCAAAATAGTAGGAAAGTTGCTAATTATTCCTTCAAAATTTTCCTTGATTGATAGAAAACAAAAGTGGAAACTCAAACTAACACACAACTACTGCACTTGTCTTAAACAGTCCACTTTTTAAGGGTATAAATACTCTTGCACGACCTCCTTTCTAATTTGCATAATTTTTTCCTCTTGAGTTGTGCATCTCTAAATTACCTCAAAATTAGGGGCTATAATTGGAGAAACATGTTGTTTGATACGTCGAAATTATTCTTAATGGATGCACTAACCATAAGGGGTCTCAAACTGATGATAAACAATTATATAGATGCATGGAAAGTGCTACATTTTATGCTTTGAACTTCACCTTGATTGAATCTTGTCTGCCTTTAACTTTTCAACATGGATGATTTCTTGAAAGCCTCTTATGAGGTTTGAGCTAAAGATATTATTTATGTAATTTTGAAGAAACCCCTAGATCCTTTTAAATTAACAAATATATTGTTTATTCTATCAATTTGATAAAATAAATCAAAGGCTTAATACCATGAATGACAAATGACCATGTGTGTATTAATAATATGGTAGAGAAAATCTAAGAGGGGGTGGGGGTGGGGGCGGGGGGGTTGAACTAATTGTTCCCAAGATCTTTACCTTAATACCTTAAAACCTCAAAAACCCTTAACACCCTTTGTTAACCCAACAAATGTGATGTTGAGAATTAACAAGGTCAACCAAGCAATGAAATGTATGTAGAAGGATTGGATCAATTGTAATTTTGTCATTGATGTCAACCCTATTGACTTACTCATTTCAAGTTGCCATATCAATATGAAATATGTGATGTTGAGAAAAGAAATAAGTGGTAAAGATAGAAGATGAAATAAAGAAGTGATGTTAAGTATGCGAGCTTAATTGGGAAATTGTTGAATCAGTCTATGCAAAGGTAATATTGATTTGGTTATTGTACATGATTTAATAAATTATTAGAATGACGCACAAGTTAGTTATGTTTGTCGGTAATAAAGGATTGCATTTGAAAAGTGAAAAGACAAGGAAACAATGTATTCTACCCAGCTAGAAACAATTATGGGTAAGTAAAGATATTGGCAATCACAATTAATTAAATGAATGTTAACCGACTAGAAAGACTTAATGAAGTAGATGAAGCTGGTCGGTTAAATAAGAAATTAAGTAAAATACAACATCGATTGGAGATCTGAATTGATCTAGAAGATTCTAAGGAAGAAAAAAAGTTAGTTAATGAAATCAATGGATTTGAATCATTAGGTACATATAAATGGTGAATATTAAGTGATTGGTTTGAGATCCAAGAAAATTTCAAGTTTCAAGGTGAAGATACAGTTGGCAAGAATCATAAAATATTTTACCGAGCTACATATTTGATCGAATAGATGAGATTAAGTGGTGATAGGATTAAGTGGAAAAAAAAATCTACATAAGCGTGGATGATCACAATGATCATGTTGCTGATGTTGATACTATTGTTGTTGTTGAATTGTTGATATTCAGAGTAGATAGCCGAATTAGAAAAGAAATGTAAACAAAGTATAATAGATTTGAAGGAATGTATGAATGAAGTGAAGAAAAGTGATGAGATGAAGTGTGTGTATTGATCAACAAGAAAGGAAGAGTTTGAAGAGGATAAATGAGAAGAAAGAAGATCTGAATAGGGAGATGTAGTTGCATATTTTATCAGATCATTTCATTGTTACTTTCTAACCATTCTACTAGAAAATCTCTTAATCCTAGTGGATTTAACAGTCCTAATTTCTAAATCCATTCTAAGGTGGCATTCTAATGAATGTTATAAAGACCTCTAATAAGGCCACTCATTATAGAGTGATATATCTAGTTGATCTTTGGTAAAATCCCTTAATAGGGTCACATCTAGAAAATGCCTTTATAATCCTTAATAGGATTGGCTTTTAACCGATCACACTTTAGAAGAGTGAATTATTTTGTGGTTGGCAATTCCTGTAATGGTTTTTACCCAAATTGGGTTTCCAAGTTAAATACTGGTGTTAATGTTTGATTGAATGTTTTTCATGCTATTTACTAATTTTTTGTTGAATACTATTGTGGTCAGTTAAATGTCTAAATCTGATTGCATAGAATATCTATTGAGAATATTTTAAGGTTGAAAATTGTTAAGAGACCTAAGATAATTGTTTCTATAATTGATTAAGCCCCCCTCTCAGTTATCCAAAACCCTTAAATCTAACTAGATCAAATGTAATATAAAGAATACATGTATACACAAATTAGAAACACATCCAAAATAGTTGACACAAGATTTTAATTGTGTGAACCTTGTTAAGGGAGAAACCATAGTGGGGCTAATTACCTACAATAATTAATGAGCTTGTTTCTAGAAGTATAAAAATATTACAATGTATGGGGTACTTACATTTAGGCTCACTGCCTATCTCACTTGAAAATGAATAGCCTCAGGCTACAAATCTAAGGAATGCTCATTACCTTACAAAATAATCACTACAATGATCTAAGATTTTGTGAACTGTAAAAAATGGCATCTACCTCATGTCTAAAACAACTCCAATGTAGCACAATGAAGATCCTTGTTCAACCTATTTTTGAAGCACTTTTAATCATTACACAATTATAATCTTCCTCTTTTATCACCCACTAGCAGATGCATCCATGATTGGAAACTGAATTTCCCTAATTCATCTTATTATATCAAGAGCTAGGTCACCAAACCCTAACTCATCTTCTTTTCCAATCACCATGCCAAATCTCTTCTTCAAATCCATCTCTGACCACAAACTCCAAATAGAAACCTTTAGAAACCACCTAGAGATCAAAAATCTCTCAAATTTTACAGTTCACTACTTGCACAACATGATTTACCAACTTAGTCAGCCAAGAATAAGAATAACACTAAAAATATTATTATTGACCAAAAATTCCACCAATCAGATCCTTCAAATCCAAGTATATCACCAACCCATTAATGACATACTTCAAGAACATCCTATAGCATCCTTATAAACACTGATCTTGATGCAGGAGCATCCTGGGTGTAAGAGCAATCTTGCATCACCCAAAAATATTTCTATTTTTGTATTCAATAAGGGCTATTTTGTGCAGAGCTGCTATTTATGGAAAGTTACTATTTTTGGTAATTTTTGTATGTGCTCAGAATGATCTGATTTCTTTCTTGGAGGTTCATTTTGGTCATATAAGTCTGCCAGTAAAATTTCATTGCCAGATCAAGTGTATATTGGAAGATATTGAAGATTTTCGGTATTGGCAGCAGGGTACAGAAACTTTGAACTTAGTTTTGAAGGCTTTAGAGGCCCCAGATGAGGTCAAAAATTTGGGTGACAAGCGCTTGCACCGGTCAAGCCTGTAGAGCGCTCCGTGGCATTTCCGAAATGGGGTTATAATAGCCGAGCGGGTCAACTGGTGATGACTTATGGTCTTCGGAAGTTGGGCCACCTGAAATGGCGGAAAATAATTTTCTTCAAAATTTCTGTTCGGGTTTCAAAGGTTATCTTGAGCTGACTGTGATGTAATAAAATGTAAAATAAAATAATTCTAAGTTGGTCGGCCTTATTGGCTAAAATTCTGGAACCTTCCCAGGCGGTGTAAAATTGCCTATATAAGGAAGGCTGTATTATTGTCTTAGGCAGTTCAGAATAGTTCTGGGTAGTAGATCTGGGTATTGATTCGAGGCTTTGTCCTAAGGAATATTGTAAGGGAATGCCCATGTGGCTTTGCATATTGTAATTCTGAAAGTTTTTAATTCCACATTTGTGGAGATAATAAGAAGCCAATTTTCTATTCTTGCATATTGTTGTTGTTTCTCTATTTCTGTTATGTGTTTGTGGTATTAAGGGGAGCACCCTTCATCAAGTGGTATCAGAGCAGGAGTTCTTGAGTGTGTAAACAGATCGTCGACTGTGAGGCAGTTTGCACCAGGACCGTGGCTAGGGTTTCAGCGCGCATCGCGAAAATGCCTCCACAAAGGGAACGTGGCGGAAGAGCTGGTGTTGTAACACCTGAGGTTAGAGAGCTACAGAGACAAGTGCGAGCATTGCAAGAAGAGATTCGTAGAGGAATGAATCTTAATGTCAGAGATGAAAGCGAGGATGAAGCCAAAGAAGAATATCAAGAAGGAGAAGTTGAAATTGTGAACCATGAGGAAGAAAGACTTTTTCGGGCCATTTCCAAGATTGAGAAAAGACCTAAGATTGAGGTTCCTACATTTTCTAGAAATCTTAACCCAGAGGAATTGATTGACTAGATCAATGAATATGAGGAATATTTTGAGTACGAAGATGTTGACGATCCTGATAGAGTCAAATTTGCGAAGGCCAGACTGAAAGGTCATGTGAAGATCTGGTGGCAAGAAATTCAATTGGAGCGAAATAGAAGAGGGAAAGATAAAATCACAAGATGGGATCGGATGGTGGATAAATTGAAGCGGCAGTTCATTCCTGTTGATTATGAGCTTGACCTACTGAAGAAAATGCAGAGTTTGAAGCAAGCAGGAAGATCTGTTCAGGAGTATACAAAGGAGTTCTATCGACTTCTCATCAGAACAGGCCATGCAGAAGCTGATAAGGAGAAAGTTGCCCGATACCTTAATGGGTTAAGGCCAAGCATTCAGGAGGAGCTGAATCTGGTTCGAATGAACAGTATTGAGGAGGCATACCAGTTTGCCTTAAAAGTAGAGGAAAAGCTGAACAAGAAGTTTGAGAGCAGACAAAATGGAAGAGGTCGCGGTGGACGATCTGGTGGACGGTCATATGGTGGCCGAAATGAAGATCCGAAAAAGAAGGATGAGGCTAGTAGCAGTTAGAATCAGCGAGAAAATAATTCCAATCGCTTCCAGGATCAGAATAATAGAGATCAGAGAGGAAGAGGAAGAGGACAAGGATCTGGAAGAGGTGGCTTCCGTGGAACATGTTTTCACTGTGGAGAAGAAGGTCATAGGGCATTTGAATGTCCTCAGCGCCAAGGCAGAATAGATAGGAGAAATGAAGGCCAGGCCAGAGTTGCACATGTAGATGAAGATGCCAGATCATCAAATTCTGAAGATGCTGAAAGAGGAGAAACATTGATTAACAGAAGAGTCCTGTTGAGTGGTGAGAATGAACCTGAGCAAAGGAGAAGCGTGTTTCGCACCAGGTGCAAGTGTGAAGGTAAATGTTGTGATGTGATTATCGATAGTGGAAGCACTGACAATTTGGTGTCAGAAGAGATGGTGACAAAGTTGAAGCTCAAGAGACAGAAACACCCACATCCATATCGGATTGCCTGGGTACAGGATGACCACAAGGTCATGGTCAATGAACAATGCCTGGTGAAGTTCAAGATTGGCGGATACCAAGATGAGGTATTGTGTGATATCATATCTATGGATGCATGTCATATGTTGTTGGGTAGACCATGGCAGTTTGACAGATGTGCTGTACACGATGGTCGTGCGAATACCTATTCCCTGACAAAGGATGGAGTGCGACATAAGCTAAAGCCATTGAAGGAGACCGAAGAAAAGGTATGTGGTAATGCAAGAATAACATTTGTTGATGGAAGGAAATTCCTAGATGGTATGAGGCATGAGCATGTATGTTTTGCTTTAATTCCAAAAGCTGGTAAAGAGGAAGTAGAAGATGTTCCTGTAGAAGTTGTAGATTTGTTGAATGAGTTTCAGGATATTGTATCCGATAACGTGCCTGATGGATTACCACCAGTTCGGAAGATCAGTCATCAGATGGACTTGATCCCAGGAGTGAGTTTGCCGAATAAGGCAGCACACAGAATGACACCTGCAGAAAGTGAGGAGTTGAACAGACAAGTACATGAACTGTTACAGAAAGGATTGATCCATGAGAGTCTGAGTCCCTGTGCTGTACCAGCGGTATTAGCACCAAAGAAGAATGGAGAATGGAGGATGTGTACAGATTCTAGGGCAATAAACAAGATCACGATCAAGTACAGGTTTCCATTGCCACGAATGGATGATATTATGGACTGTTTGAGTGGAGCTGTGTATTTTTCAAAGATAGATCTGAAGAGTGGATATCATCAGATTCGGATCAGAGAAGGAGATGAATGGAAGACTGCATTCAAGACAAAGGAAGGACTATATGAGTGGTTAGTCATGCCTTTTGGGCTAACCAATGCACCGAGCACTTTCATGCGGCTCATGAACGAGGTTCTGAAAGAATTTCCGGGTAAGTTTGTCATTGTTTACCTAGATGATATTTTGATTTTTAGCAAGACATTGGAGGAACATATGATGCATATTCGTATGGTGTTTGAGAAGTTGAGAGAAGAGAAATTGTTGATTAATTTGAAGAAGTGCAGTTTTGTGAAGAAAGAGTTAGTGTATTTGGGATTTGTAGTTTCAGCAGAAGGTCTAAAAATGGACCCAGAGAAGGTACAGGCTATCCTTGAATGGCCTACTCCAAGGAGTGCTACTAAGGTAAGATCTTTTCATGGTCTAGCTAGCTTTTACAGAAAGTTTATCAAAAATTTTAGCAGTATTTGTGGACCCTTGACTGAAACAATGAGAGGGGATAGAAAAGAGTTTAAGTGGACTAATGGGGCAGAAAAGAGTTTTCAATTGTTGAAACAAAAAGTTACTAAGCAACCTGTTTTAGCACTTCCAGATTTTAATAAGGTGTTTCAAGTAGATTGTGATGCTAGTGGTACTGCAATAGGAGCTGTTATGAGCCAAGAAGGTAAACCTATTGCTTATTTCAGTGAGAAGTTGAATGATGCCAAGAGAAAATATTCTGTTTATGATCAGGAATTTTATGCTATAGTTCAGGCATTAAAGAAGTGGAGACATTATCTGCTTCCTAAAGAGTTTGTTTTGTATACTGATCATCAAGCTTTGCAATATTTGAATAGTCAAGGAAAGTTGAATCAGAGGCATTTGAAATGGGTTGAATTTTTGCAGAGTTATACATTTGTTTTGAAACACAGGAGTGGAAAGTCTAATAGGGTTGCAGATGCTCTTAGCAGAAGGCAACTACTGCTGACAGAAATGCAGATTGAAGTGGTTGGGTTCAAGGAACTCAAGAATTTGTATCCAGAGGATCCTGATTTTGGTGAAGCTTGGAAAGCTTGTGCAGAACCTGTTACTCTAGACAGGACAAAATGGTTGGATTTCATCATCCAGGATGATATGCTATTCAGAGGGAGTCAGTTGTGCATTCCACGAAGTTCTATGAGGGAGAATCTCATCAAGGAGAAGCATAGTGGAGGATTGACTGGACATTTTGGTCGTGATAAAACCCTTGCTTTGGTTGGTGAAAATTATTATTAGCCATAATTGCAGCATGATGTGAAGAAGTTTGTACAGAGTTGTAGAGTATGTCAGATGGCGAAAGGAGTGAAGCAGAATACAGGATTGTATCAGCCATTACCTATACCAGAGAAGCCTTGGGAGGATATCAGTATGGACTTTGTTCTTGGTTTACCGAGGACACAACGGGGACACGATTCAATTTTTGTAGTAGTTGACCGATTTTCAAAGATGGCACATTTCATTCCCTGCAGGAAGACTAATGATGCTGTTCATGTAGCAGAATTGTTTTTCAGAGAGGTAGTGAGACTTCATGGTTTGCCAAAGACCATAGTTTCAGATCGAGATACTAAGTTTGTTGGATATTTCTGGTGTACATTGTGGAAGAAGTTAAAGACAGATTTGAAGTTTAGTTCATCACATCATCCACAGACTGATGGACAGACAGAGGTGGTGAATAGAAGTTTGGGAAATTTGCTGAGATGTTTGGTTGGAGATAAGCCAACAGGATGGGATTTGATTTTACCACAGGCGGAATTTGCATACAATAATTCTGTCAACAGGAGCACTGGTAAATCACCATTCCAGATTGTATATGGAAGTAGTCCAAGAAATGCATCTGAATTGAGGAAGATAGATAAAGGAGAAATAAGTAGTGCTGAAGCTGAAGATTTTGCAGAACACTTGAAGAACATCCATGAGAAGGTGAGGAAGCATATTACCAAGATGAACACACAGTATAAGGCTAAGGCAGATGAGAAAAGGAGGTATAAGGAATTTCAGGTTGGTGATGAAGTCATGGTTCATTTGCGAAAGGAGCGGTTTCCAGTTGGTACATATAACAAGCTGAAAATGAAGAAGTTTGGACCATGTAGGATACTGAAGAAGCATGACTCAGGAAATGCATATGAGGTAGAATTGCCTACTGAGCTAAATATTTCACCAGTGTTTAACATTTCAGATCTGACAGAGTATCATGAGGGAGGTGTTGAAGATGAGATCATAGCAGCACAGTGGAGTATTCCAGCAACTAGTTCAGACACTAAGGAGATCGAAGATATACTAGACAGTCGTGTTGGCAGAAGCACAAGGAACAGGACATATGAAGAATATCTGGTCAAATGGAAAGGACGACCTGTTGAAGATTCATCATGGCTAACAAAGGAGGAGGTTAACCGTCTTGGTTTTCCTCTACACACCTGAGTCGTGACAGGGTCACTTCTCAAATTACCCCGGGTGTCTGATGCAGGAGCATCCTGGGTGTAAGAGCAATCTTGCATCACCCAAAAATATTTCTATTTTTGTATTCAATAAGGGCTATTTTGTGCAGAGCTGCTATTTATGGAAAGTTACTATTTTTGGTAATTTTTGTATGTGCTCAGAATGATCTGATTTCTTTCTTGGAGGTTCATTTTGGTCATATAAGTCTGCCAGTAAAATTTCATTGCCAGATCAAGTGTATATTGGAAGATATTGAAGATTTTCGGTATTGGCAGCAGGGTACAGAAACTTTGAACTCAGTTTTGAAGGCTTTAGAGGCCCCGGATGAGGTCGAAAATTTGGGTGATGGGCGCTTGCGTGGGTCAAGCATGTAGAGCGCTTTGTGGCATTTCCGAAATGGGGTTATAATAGCCGAGCGGGTCAACTAGTGATGACTTATGGTCTTCGGAAGTTGGGCCACCTGAAATGGCGGAAAATAATTTTCTTCAAAATTTCTGTTCGGGTTTCAAAGGTTATCTTGAGCTGACTGTGATGTAATAAAATGTAAAATAAAATAATTCTAAGTTGGTCGGCCTTATTGGCTAAAATTCTGGAACCTTCCCAGGCGGTGTAAAATTGCCTATATAAGGAAGGCTGTATTATTGTCTTAGGCAGTTCAGAATAGTTCTGGGTAGTAGATCTGGGTATTGATTCGAGGCTTTGTCCTAAGGAATATTGTAAGGGAATGCCCATGTGGCTTTGCATATTGTAATTCTGAAAGTTTGTAATTCCACATTTGTGGAGATAATAAGAAGCCAATTTTCTGTTCTTGCATATTGTTGTTGTTTCTCTATTTCTGTTATGTGTTTGTGGTATTAAGGGGAGCACCCTTCATCAGATCTACACAAATCTACTATAGCCATTTTTCACTTGTTCATCAAGAATACTAACACAAGCCTCTGAGATAATAAAATTATGCCATGAAGACTTCCTAAGTATTAACCCTTTAATTTAAGGATACCTAAGTATGTCCCAAACAAAATCATAAGAGTTCTCCAATAGATTCCATCTTCATTTAGCACACCAGCCCCTTTTCTATCTACCTATCAACACTATTTATCACTTTGTCCGCCAGTCACCAAACCTGACCTTGAGTCATGCTCAAATATTCATGTTATCCTCTGAAACTTGGACTGAACTGAGTATTGAACTTAATCAACAATATCCCATGTGCATGACTTAATATTTTAAATATCCAGATCTCACCGAACCTATGAACATCCTATTCCACTGCCTAACTTGCAACAATTCAGTTAGCATCCAAGAACTAGATCTTTTAATCATTTGCTTTGAATTTGTCTGACATGTTGACATCCCTCTAATGCCTCAGATAGGTTGACAAAAATGGAAACACATTCAACATGACAATTTCCAACATTCTCCCCATTGGAATTGATGGAAACATGTGATGAGAAAAACATAATAATGTAATCATAAGCTAGGGTATCTGTAGGATCATGGTATGCCAAAAAGTGGTGATGTGAAAAAGAAGTCTTAAGTGAAAAAAAACTATAAATTTCAAATGGTATAACATTTCTGAAATCCAAAACATGCATGACATTTTATGCTTTGCCTAATAAAATAAAAAAATAAAAAAATTTCAATTTGATGAAGTTTAGACTAATTTAAGGTGGTCAGACACATGATTTTTTATATTCTCAAAAATTTTTAGTAGAAAAAACATAATTATTATTTACTTGGAAAAATTAAAAAAAAATATGGGTCACATCCAGACATGAGTCTACTACTTAAAACTAGAATCTTGTAAAAATAAATTAGAAATTGATTGTGTTTAAGGTGGTTAGACATACACCTACTTCTTATATTTTTCCTAAAATTTTTGTACTACTGCATTGAAATTTGAAATTTTCACCATATAGAAGTTTTTTTTGAAATGGGCTAGTAGCTTAAAAAATAAATTATTTTTTCTAAAAATTCTCTTACATATATTTTGATATAATATTGATAACTTATTCAGTTTTTTATGTCAACTTGCCTAACCCTGATCTTATGAATTTTCATTACCACTTAAGAGACTAGTTTGACATACCATGATCTTGCACAGACCCACCAACACTCTCCCCTTTGAGAGAAACCAATCATATTATCTTTGAGAGTCTTTCTAACTCATCCTCCTCACTAATTAGCTCTCCCTGCAAGAAATATTCCTTTAGTTCTAATCTAATTACATACTCTTCTCTCCATCACTTTATCCCTATAGAATGTATGTCATTATACTTCTTCTTTCTTATGTACAAGTATATAAACCTACTTGTCTTTTATAATCTTCTCTCTTCATCTGATCTTCTTTGGACTCTCATCTAATCTTTATCTGATCTGACCTTAATATCTCTTCTATTATTTTTCACATCTGCTTCTCTCCCCCTTTGAATGTACATCAAGGACATTTCTTATGGTCTTCTATGAACTCATGCATTTCTTTACATCTACTTAATTTTAAAAACTAATTAGACTTTCTATACCATGCCTACTACTCCCCCTGAATAGTAGCCTCCTTCTATCAATCAACTTGAATGATACCTCCATGAAATATTTTGGATTGATGCATTCTTTTGCATCTTAGTTTTGATTAGGAGGGGCCATTTCCCCTAATTTTCCTCTGAGATAAAAATGCCTCCTTAGGAAAGGGTTTTGTAAAGATATCAGCAATATATTCTCTTGTAGGTATGAACTTCATCCTTACTTGTTTCTCATTTACCTTCTCCCTTAAGAGATAGAGCTTAATTGAAATATTATTTTTGTTTTAGTGCTACAATAGATTCTTAGAGATGTTTATTGCACTTGAGGTTATCAGAATAGTGATATATTCATCAAAGAAAATCCCAATATTAGACAAAAATTGTTTCATTCTTACCACTTGAG
Source organism: Chamaecyparis obtusa (assembly GCA_027943335.1). Lineage (NCBI taxonomy): Eukaryota > Viridiplantae > Streptophyta > Pinopsida > Cupressales > Cupressaceae > Chamaecyparis > Chamaecyparis obtusa. Next base: position 126,520 of record BSBK01003660.1, on the reverse strand, counting down.
TGCAATTTACTATAGCCTTAACATACTCAGCCTTAGTTGTAGATTGAGAGGTGCAATTTTATTTCTTTCTAATCCATGAGACCAATCTATTTCATAGGAATAACTCTCCACCTCTTTTTCTCTTTCTGTCATCAATATCTCCAGCCTAGCTTGCATTTATATATGCACAAAGGTTAAAACCTTCACCTTTAGGATACCATATCCCATGATCAATAGTCACTTTCAAGTACCTAAAAATCCTCTAGACTATAACCTCATAATTTATTTTTTTCTATGCTTGAAATCTTTCCACTAAGAACACTACAATCATTATGTCAAGTCTATCATGAGTTAGATCCAATAAGACACCAATCATTGATCTAAGCCTAGACTGATTTACTTTTTGAATCTTATCATCCTTAGTAACCCCTCATCTGGTCATCATGTGTGTACCTACTAGTTTTTAATCATCAAAGCAAAATTTCTTTGGTAGCTCCATCACATACTTGGCCTGTGACACAAATGTTCCTTCACTTGAATGGATAATTTGTAATCCTAAGAAGAATTTCATTTCTCCTATCATGGACATTTCAAATTCATTTTTTATTTCTAAGGAAAATTGTTGACTTAGCTTGTCATTACCCCCAAAATGATGTCATCAACAACAACTTCCACAATCATAATTTTTTCATTGTCAATCTTGAAGCACAAATTACTATCAACAATTTCATTTTCGAAACCAAGCTTTAAAAAATTGATGCAGATCAAGGTGACAGAATCTAATTAAGGACAGTCCAAACATTACAGCTTCAGAATTAAACAGTGGAAATACACAACAAAATAATTGTTTCAAGTAATTTTCAATTAAGATGCTCAACTGTAAGGCCTTCCAGGTTAGGGCCAATTACAATTAGACACAATCTGCAAGATCCAAGGATCCAATACAACACTAGCTAGTCAAGTTCTGAAAAAAATCAGCAACTGATGGAAACCCTAAGACAGATCTAAACTTGAGCTCGCAAGCCACTAAGCAATCTCCTTATTCCCAAGTGTGCAAACCACTAGCTCTGCTTACACCAAACTATCAGATAAGAATTTGATCTACAAGATCATGCAAGATCTTTTCCACAACTTCACCAACTCCAGCTTCAGCACATCCAAACCGATGTCCAATCTATTCCTTAATGCTCCTCCTCAATTCATCTCCTGAAAAACTATCCAAACACCCCTTAAATACTAATCATCAACCAAAAGTCAGTTGGATGAAACCATTAACTCCCCCTAAAAATTACTAAATGCAATACAAGTCAACTCAAAATCACCTTACAAACATTTAATACAACATGTTGGCCTGTAACAATAGCTACCAATAATAAATGCACCAAGTTGGCCCAAAAAATTGCACATATTTCCAGTTGGTAAACTAGAACTACCGAGCAAGCCAAGCATCACTGAGCACCAGTGTTGATCGCACATCGTAGGCATTATCGAGTAACACTTTCATCGAGTGCCAAAGATTACCGAGTTCCTCTAGTGACCGAGCTTCCTTCAATAACTAAGATTGTCGGTTAAGGTTGCAACTAAGTAACACCATCCAAATAACAAACACCCATGCAAATTCATTAAGGACAAAGAATGCCCCTACATCAAACACCCCAGGTTTGAAAAGATGTTCATATGTGAGAAGAACATCTTCTGAGATTAAGTACATAAACCCCAAACTAGTTCTTCACATACAAGTCCTCCACCTTTTCAGTTTGCATACTCTTCCACTTTAGCTTTCTCTGTCTCTTCAAGTCCTTTCTTGAAAATACATAGGCTTGTTCTCCAAACTAATCATTCATTTTCTATGGGTCTTCCAACTCAACTCAGCTACCAATACTTAGGCTTCTCCTAATGAGCGTTCTATCCATCAAAGGCATTAGGGAAAACTTCCTGTCATTCTTCTTAATAGTAAACACATTCTTTACAGATTCATACATAGCTTTGAAATCAAATTGCCAAGGTCTATTGAGCAATATATGACAACTATTCATCTCCACAATGTCACATATCACAAGATCCTTATACTGGCCAATCTGAACATCAATGAAGCATTGTTCTCTTACTTCAAAAGCATGATCATCTTGCAAACAACCAATCCTAGAAGGACGTGGATGTTTCATTCTATTTAAACCAAGTTTCTGAACCATGTCCTCAACAACAAGGTTATCAGTGCTACCACTATCAACAAAATCATCACAGATTTTACCTCCAGACTTGGATTGAGTCCTAAACAAGTTACTCCTCTGACAAGGTTCATCCTTTTTACCAAGAAATGTTCATGAAAGCAACAAGTTCTTAGATTTAGGTTCATTCTAAATGTTCCCATTCACCATAGTAGTTCATTGGTCAACCTTCTTCTGTGTACACTCAAAAGAATGGTGTCCTTCCTCTCCACAATTATAGCAAGTACCCTTAAAGATAGCTCTACCTATCTTCTTCTTTGGTTCCATAGGGTTTTTTTCATCTTTTGCATCAATCAGTTTATCCTTCATCGAGTGATAAACTTTCTCCTTCCCTCAGGAGTTACTATGTTGTTTCCTCTTCAACTTATCTTCTTCCTTTAGAGCATACTAATAATCATCTTCAACATAATCAATCTTTAGCATACCAAGCTCATCCTGAATATTGAATCTCAGACCATTCACATATTGAGCTATCTTCAACAAACAAATCCTTCTACTTTAGATTCTGCAACTTCTTAAAAAATTCAAGCTCATAGTCAACCGGTATGAACTTAGCTTTCAATTTAGTCACCATCAACATCCACCGATTGATCTTTGTTTCACCTTCATCTTCTCTTTCTCTTTGTAGTTCTTTCCACCAAAGAGTAGCATGTCCTTTTAACTTTGTCTGTGCCAATCTCACTCTAAGAGGATCTTCAATTTCTTCTAGCTCAAAGAAATCTTCAAGTTCACCGATCTAGTCAATCAAATTCTCATGTTTCATAGTTCCATAGAAATTAGAGACTTCCATTCAGTAACTACTACTTAACCAAGCTTCAGATCTATGCAACTGAGCAGTTCTATCTTCACCAAATCTATCCCTCTGGTCATGTCCACTAGATCCAATAGGTTCAAGGTCATCAGCAGCTTCTTCATAACCATCCCCAATGCCAACATTTTGAGGTACATCAGTAACAAATCTGATGATCTCGATGACCATGTCATTCTTCATCAATTCCATCTCAGACCTAAAATTAGATTTCACCTTCTCTGTAATCCTAGATTCAACAGTATCATAGAGATCTACAATTACTCTAGGGTCCAATCTTCTTAGAGGAATCCTTAAAGATAAAAGAAACCCTCTACAACAAACCCTACACTGATCACCTTGTGAAAATCTCCAAGTTGTATGCAATTCATATCTTAACCTGCTACATTGTACAAATAACTAGGGCAAGATTCCACAAGTTAATGCCACCGATCTGCAACTAAGATCATACGATCTCTTCACCAAAAAGATTAACTTCACAAGATCAGCCTTGCTAGGTCAACCTTCACTTCCACAAGATTGACTTTAGTCCATAAGATCTACTCTCCTCTGATACCACCTGATGCAAGTCAAGGTGAGAGAATCCAAATAAGAATAGTCCAAACCTTGCAGCTTCAGAATTACATAGTGGAAATACACAACAACACAATTGTTTCAAGTAATTTTCAATTAACATGCCTGACTGTAAGGCCTTTCGGGTTAGGGCCAATTACGATCAGACACAATCTGCAAGATCCAAGGATCAAATACAATACTAGCTAGTCCAGTTCTGAAACAAATCAACAACTGATGAAAACCCTAAGGCAGATCTAAACTTGAGCTTGCAAGCCTCCAAGCATTCTCCCTGTTCCCAAGTGTGCAAACCACTAGCTCTGCTTACAACAAAATATTAGATAAGAATATGATCTACAAGATCATGCAAGATCTTTTCCACAACTTCACCAACTACAACTTTAGCACATCCAAAGTGATGTCTAATCTATTCCTTGATGCTCCTCCTCAATTCATCTCCTAAACAACTACCCAAACACCCCTTAAATACTAATCATCAGCCACAAGTCAGCTGGATGAAACCATTAACTCCCACTAAAATTTATTAAATGCAATACAAGTCAGCTCAAAATCACCTTACAAACATTTAATACAACATGTCATCTTGTAACAATAGCTACCAACAATAAATGCACCAAGTCAGCCCAAAAAATCGCATAAAACTCCAGTCGATAAACCAGAACTACCGAGAAATAGTGAAATAACTGAGCAAGCCAAGCATCACCAAAAACCAGTGTCAACCGAGAACCATAGGCATTACCGAGTAACATTTTCACTAAGCACCAAAGATTACCTCTAATGACCGAGCTTCCTTCAATAACTAAGACCGTTGGTTAAGGCTGCAACTGAGTAATACTGGCCAAATAACAGATACCCATGCTGATTCACCTAATATAAATAATGCCCCTACATCACCCAAGAATGCCCCTACATCACCCAAGAATTCCCCTTCATCACCCAAGAATGCCCTTGCATCACCCAAGAATGCTCCTGCATCAAAAATACTCATCCAATCTTGATTATCCAAGCTCTAGGATATTTTTTTAGTCCATATAGGGCCTTCTTAAGTAAATATACCATATCTTATTGATCAATAAACTGAAATCCATATAGTTTTTCAATGTATATCCCTTCTTCTAATTCTCCATTCAAAAAGGATGATTTGACATCCATTTGATAAACTTTGAAATTCTTATTTGCACCATATACAAGAAATAGTCCTACCGCCTCCAGTCTTGTCACAGGAGAAAAAGTATCTTCATAATCAATGGCTTCCATCCATGCATAGCCTTTAAAAACTAATATTTTGTTATTTCTCACAACTTCTCCATCTTTATTTATCTTATTTCAAATAGCTATTTGGTTCCAATTTAACATTTTTATTTGTAGGCCTGGGAACAAGGATCCAAGTGTTGTTCTTATCAATTTGTGTCAACTCTTCTTTCATTTCCTTGTACCAATTTGTTTCCTTGCATTATTCTTTGACATCATTTGGTTCAACTTTTGAGATTATACATTCATGTTAATCTACATTTTTTCTTCTTTTTTTGACCCCTTTATCCATATCTCCAATGATTTATTCTTCAAAATGGTTTAATCTGGCATACCTTGGTGTTTTTTGGTCTAACTTAATTCTTTTTTCCTTCATCTTCTTCACTTGTATATTCTTCATCTATCAGATTCATTTTAACTCCTTAGACTTGGATTTGTTCCTTTTGTTGAATTTTCAAAATTGAGATGGCACTTTGATCATCTAAATCGTATCCTCCCAATTTGGATAAACTTACAATGTTTCCAATGACTTACACTTGCAATCTCTACTTGAATAGGGGTAAAATAGAATCACCTCTATTCAATGTAAATGTATGGGGGAAATATGAGATCTACTCCTAAATCCAAATTCCCAAAGGAGAGATCCAATTTGATCAACCAAAAGGCTAATGCACAATTGAATCAATCTATGGAGAATATGAAAGAGAGAGAAAAACCCTATATTTCCCTAATGTTGAATTATGCTTGAAATCTGAAATAATTGAAATACAAATACTAACCTCACATTAGGGAAAATATGGAAAATGCCAATTTTTTATGTCTATGTGTACTTCCAAGCAATTCTACAACCTATTTCGAATTGGAAATGGCAAGACGAAGAAAACCAATAAATCTTTTATCTTTCTGACAACAGGTAGTCTTTGACCCTCATAAGAGGTCAATGGCTAGATTCTTTATTTAAAGGTTGATTTTGACTTTGTTTGTACATCTCAGATGTTTACTGAAAAGGGTATCCAAATCTACCTCAAATCTAAAATTCTGCACCTGTACCTACAAAAAAATTGGTTTTGTTGTTTGTTTGAGGCATTTTCCTTGGTCAAACCCCAGTTTGGAATCAACCTTAATATTGAAATTGAAATAGGAATTCTAGCAAGTAGTAGAAATGGATTTAACAATGAAGCTATGTAATTCAATAGATATGCAATTGTATTCCGAATGTAAACAAGTATATTGATATGAAAGTTTGAACACAACAATGGCAAGTGTAAATCAAAACCATGAAAGTAACCACAAAACCTCCATGCTTGTATGCTTGGAATCCACCTTGAGGAAGAATGAAATGGATCTTGAAGATGAACAAAGGATCTTGAAGGAAGATCACACCACCATGATGGCTAGATCTATGGTTTGAATGATGAATCTTGAATACTTGAACCAAATCCCTTCAATGGATTGAATGCTTGAATCCTTGATCTTCAATGGAGAACTTGGATAGAGAAGAGGACTTGAATGCTTTCTTGAAAATTCTTGGGAGATGCTTGCTTGAGAGAGAACTGTATTGCCAAAACTTGATCACCAATGTCTCCTTGAGAGTACTTGATGCATGAAGGAATGAGATGGATCAAATGAGAGAGGAAGGCCTCCTTTTATAGTGAACTAGGGCACAATCCTCTAGAGGGGCCACCTTGGAGAATTAAATCTCAATTAGGTCCTAACCTTTAGAAAATATACCTAGATTAAATGAAATTTAAGGATTTACCATTCTGAAATCCGAAATGGCCGATTTGGAGGTGGGAAAACAAATATCCCTGACACCCAAAAATCAAGGAAATTTGAAATCTGTATATGGGGGTCAAGCTCAAGCTCAAATATGACTAGGTCAGGGTCGAGGTCGATCCTGACTAGGTTAGGATAGAGGTCAAATTTGACCCCTTAAGGTCAACTTTGACCTTATGGTCAAAAACCTCATGATTGTGGCCCAGAATGTTAGGAAATGTAGATTGAAGTGAAAATCAAGGACAGATAGAAGTAGAATGAGGAGGAAAAGTATGATCCAAGAAAAGAGCTAATTTAAGGTGCTTGACATGACCCAGACCACTCACTCGGAGGGCTAAACACTCTTAACATGGAAGTGCTTCCATTTTAAGATGATACATTAAGCCCCCACTTTAGCAAGAGTATGGACTCGATGCAAACTCTTGGTAAAGGAGAAGGAAGAAGAGATCTCAATGGATTTGAAATGATGTAGAATGACACTTAGTTAGGGACACAAGCCCCCTAGCTAAGGATTCTAACTCAACATATGCGCATGAGGGTGAGAAAAATAAAAGGACACAAAAGAGGGAACAAACCCAAATCAACTAGCATAAGAAACCTTGCTAAGAAACATTTCTTATACTAACATCATATTTGGAAAGCTATCATAAATTCATAAATGATTACATAAGAAAGACAAGAGAAACACTATAAATAACATAGCTTCATGATTCAGTCCTACTAGCATGAAAGGGAAAAGAGAGAAAGGGAAAAGAGTGATTGCCTCACCTAGTAAGATGCCCACCTTACCATGAATCACCCTGGAGGGTGAGCCCGATAGGTTCACCCATAAATTTTTCTTGAAATTGTAATGCATCTTCTGATAGCTTTTAGAATACTCATAGATCCACCTTCTTGTATCTCTATGAATATGAAATGCATGTCTCCTCAGGATTTAGCAACTTATGTGCATTACCTTCAGAAGATTTAGCATATGAATGCATGTCTTTTTAGGATTTAGCAACTTATGTGCATTACCTTCCAAGATTTAGCATATTTGAAAAATTGGAAATGTGTGTCCCTTCAGGGTTTAGCAACTTATGTGCATTACCTTCCATGATTTAGCATATGGAAAATTTTTGAAAAATGTGTGTCTCCTCAGGATTTAGCAACCTATGTGCATTACCTTCAGAAGATTTAGCATATAGGTGTGTGTCTTTTCAGGATTTAGCAACTTATGTGTGTTATCCTCCAAGATTTAGCAAAAAATGAAAAACTATAGTACAAGGGAGATCCTATATATGCCCCCCTCCTTAATATGGAAAAAAACATACTATTTTGACATGTTAAGGAAAGAAAAGAACAATGATAAAGCATTCTTCAACATCAAGACAATATCCAAAAACCACACCCAATCCAGGCCAAGAAGGTGACAGCTCCTATGAGGCCATGGAAGGGAAAAATGTAAAGAGATATCATGTAAGAAGTGAAAAGAATGTAACCCTTATGAGGGATAACACGTTGTTTAGTTTCTAGGGTGAGAGATATATCAACCATGAAAACCAAATATCAAACAATAAAATAGGTTGTGATCAAGGATAAAGATCCTCAATGCAAACCAAAATTTTCATGTATGATTGGATATCATTTAATAGATAAATACTGCTTACCCAAGGAAAGAGGTGAATCCCAGAAAGACAAAATGAAATGGCATCCTTGCCCCTGAAGTGTAGGAACAAAGATGGAAGAGGATACCTACTTCACAATGCAAGGAGATATCCTATTTACAATAGTGTACGCCATATCCTTAGTGAGGGATATTGACCCTTACATCCAAGAATATAGATAATCATGAAAAGGATATGTCACTCATGGAAAAGGATCCTCAAAGAAAAAGATCTTATCAAAAAGGCCCCCACCAAAGAGGGGTGGTTTAAATAAAATATCATCTTTCAAAAGGCGGGAACAAAGATTCAATCATCAAGCCTCCTGCAAACAAGAGGAAAATGAATCTTTGAAATGAGGGAAACAACTCTAACACCATAGCAAGGGTGAGAGTTTATAAAGAATATAATTTGCAAAATAAAGAAGAGGTGACAACTTAGGACAACAACTTCCCATACAAGAAGGTTATCCATAGTAAAAACATCTATCAATATGTTGAAATAAAATTGCAATATAAACAAATATCACTAAGCTAAGGAAAGAAATTCCCTAGACAAAGAGGAAGAAAGAGGTACCTTGCACCCCAAAGATAGAGACAAGGGATACCTTCACAAAACAAATGTCTTAGAAAATATATCTTAAAAAGAAAATATAGATTCTATGGATGATTAAAAACATAATGCAAAGCCATAGAAAAATAGGAGAGAAAGAATACCAATTAAGAACAATTAAAGAACCTAATGGATTCTAGGAGATTGGATGAAGATACACCTCTTGCCCCTGATTCCTGAGACAAGAGGGGAAGAACATCTACATTATATCAGAAGGAGGGGAATCCCCTATATCAAAATTATGAAGGAATTGTAAAACTTCACGAGAGTGAGATATAACTCCTAAAGAAGCTCTTTCTCTAACATATAACTTGAAATGTTTACAATCAGTAAGTAAATATTTGTTACTATAATGAAAAGGACATTTGTATTTGTATATATCATCTATCGGCATAGGTTTAAAGATTTCTTTCTTGGAATTCATTAGCTCAAAATATACCTTCTTAGCCACTTCTTGACAAGAATTAGGGTTATCTAAGATAGGTGTGGGGAGAAGAATGTGAAGACGAAGATGATGATCAACACCATCTACCTTGAATTGAGATTTTGAACAACCAACACCATACATATCTAGTTTAGGGGGTATATGAATTGGAAATTAAATACCATGCTCATTAAATCCAAGCCCTAAACCTTCATAACCTTGTTTAGTTACCATATTATATCCGGTAGTGTACATATTATGTAAAGCTTCTACAAGAGGTGATTGTTTATCATGTTCATGAGTAAAGGTTGTATAAGGTGGGATAATAGGTTTTGAAGAAGTTTATTTACCCTTTCCTTTAATATCATCATGAATAGGAGAAGGTAAATCAAATAAATCTTGCACATCTGCATCCCAAATGATATCTTGAATCCCATCATAAGTATGAAAAGAGCGAGTATTAACAGATGGAGAATTAGGTATTGGAATAGGAAGATTAGGATTTGCATTAGGATTGATAAGATTAGGATTAGGATTGATAGGATTAGGATTAGGATTGATAGGATTAGGATTAGGATTAATAAGAGATGGTGCATCATCTACCAAATTTTTCACATAATCCAAAAGATTAATAAGGCTACCACAAATCTTTAATGAAGGTTTTGAATGTAGGTAGACTAGTATCGGTCAACTTCACAAAAGCATAGGCATGAGAAAAGTTAAGGGTCATCAACATAATGAAGTGAATGATACTCTCATAAACATCATAGGTATCATAAAGAGATGCTAAAATAATGGTAATAAAGAACATGACTACACACCAAAGCATCTTAACAATCTCCATAGAAAATGAAACATTTTTGTATTTTTATTGAATATGTAGATTTTTTTATATTTTTGAATTTGAAATGCAAGAGCATAAACTAGATCTAATCTAAATGCAAGAAAGGATCTAAAATCTAACACAATAGGGCATCTAATTCCACAAAAGAAAAGGAGAGTAAGTATGTCGGGTTCACCAAAATGAATAGGGGTAAAATGGCATCACCACTATTCAAATGTAAATGTATGGGGGAAATATGAGATCTACTATTGAATCCAAATTCCCAAAGGAGAGATCCAATTTGATCAACACAAAGGCTAATGCACAATCGAATCAATCTATGAAGAATATGAAAGAGAGAGAAAAACCCTATATTTCCCTAATGTTGAATTATGCTTGAAATCTAAAATAATTGAAATACAAATACTAACCTCAAATTAGGGAAAATCTAGAAAATGCCAATTTCTAATGTTTGTGTGTACTTCTGGGCAATTCTACAACTTGTTTTAGACTGGAAATGCCAAGATGAAGAAAACCCAAAAATCTTTTCTCTTTCTGACGGCAGGTAGTCTTCAACCCTCATAAAAGGTCAAAGGCAAGATTCTTTATTTGAAGGTCGATTCTGACTTTGTTCATAGATCTCAGAAGTTTACTGAAAATGGTATCCAAATCTACTCTTAGATCCAAAATTCTACACCTGTACTAGCAAGAAAATTGGTTTTGTTGTTTCTTTAAGGGGTTTGCCTTGGTCAAACCCTGGTTTGGAATCAACCTTAATATTAAAATTGAAATAGGAATGCTAGAAAGTAGTAGAAATGGATCTAATAATGAAGCTATGCAATTCAATAGATATGCAATTGTATTATGAATGTAAACAAGTATATTGATATGAAAGCTTGAACACAACAATGGAAAGTGTAAATCAAAACCATGAAAGTAAATACAAAACCTCCATGCTTGTGTTCTTGGAATCCACCTTGAGGGAAGAATGAAATGGATCTTGAAGGAAGATCACACCACCATGATGGCTAGATCTATGGTTTGAATGATGAATCTTGAATACTTGAACCAAATCCCTTCAATGGCTTGAATACTTGAATCCTTGATCTTCAATGGAGAACCTAGATGGAGAAGAGGACTTGAATGCTTCCTTGAAAATGCTTGGGAGATGCTTTCTTGAGAGAAAAATTGATTGCCAAAACTTGATCACTAATGTCTCCTTGAGAGTTCTTGATGCATGAAGGAATGAGATGGATCAAATGAGAGAGGAAGGCCTCCTTTTATAGTGAACTAGGGCACAATCCTCTAGAGGGGCCACCTTGGAGAATTAAATCCCAATTAGGTCCTAACCTTTAGAAAATATACTTAGATTAAATGCAATTTAAGGATTTACCATTCCAAAACCCGAAATGGCCAATCCGGAGGTGGGAAAACAAATATCCTCGAAACTCGACACCCAAAAATCAAGGAAATTTGAAATCTGGATAGGGGGGTCAAGGTTGAGCTCGAATCTAACCAGGTCAAGATCGAGGTTGATCCTGACCATGTCAGGATAGAGGTTGACTTTGACCCCATAAGGTCAACTTTGACCTTATGGTCAAAAACCTTAGGATCCTAGCCTAGAATGTTAGGAAATGCAGATTGAAGTGAAAATAAGGGACATATAGAAGCAGAATGAGGAGAACAAGTATGATCTAATCAAAGAGCTGATTCAAGGTGCTTGACATGACCTAGACCACTCACTTGGAGGGATAAACACTCTTAACATGGAACTGATTCCATTTTAAGATGATACACTACTATCCTTTTCAACCTTCTATTATAACATTTATAGACCTTTCTCTTCATTGATTATCCAAGGAATATTCCTTTATCACATCTTGCATCATATTTTTCAATTTATCTTCATCTCTTTTGATATAACATTTAGTGCCAAAGATCCTAAAGTTTTTTTATAGTAGGAATATTTACGCACCAAAGTTCTTAGGGTGTCTTACCTAGTGTCTCACCTTTTATTTGTACCTTATTGAGAGTTTATACTACATTGTTGAATTCCTCTTTATAGGACATCTGTGGAAATTTTCCTTCCATCATCTTAGTTCTAGTAGTATAAAGAATTGCCCTATTCATCCTTTAACTGAATCCATTCTTTTGAGGTGTCTATGGGGTTGATAAATCTCTTTTGATTCTATGCCTTTAAAAAAAGAGTTTAACTCATTTGATGTAAATTCACCACCTTTGTCCGATCTCAAACACTTCACCTTTAATCTTGTCTCAGTCTCGACCATATTTTTGAAGATTTTTTAAACTTATCAAGTGCTTTAGATTTTTATTTTAATAAAGTCACCCAAACCATTCTAGAATAGTCATTATTATTAATATAAGGTATCTATCACCCTACATTATTCATACCTTTGATGGTCCACATAAATCAGGATGTACTAGATCAAGCAGTTTGTTAGAGTCTTCAACTTTAGATTTGAAGGTAGTTCTTGTTTTCTTACCTAGTTAGCTCCTTGCATGTGGAATTGATATGCTTCTTCAATTTTGGTAGATCTCTGACAACACTCTTTGAGATCAGTGTCATAATATTGTCAAAATTCACATGACATGGCCTTTTATGTGACAACCAATTTTATCAATTTAAGAAATCAAACAAATCTTCTGATCAAGTTATTAAAATGGAATATGTTACCTTTTTTTTTGAATCAGTAGCAATATCTATTCCACAATGACTCAAAATCTTGTATCTTTCATCCTTTTAATGCAATCCATAACCTTGTTCCATTAGTTTTCCAACACTGATAAGATTGTGTTTCAATCCTTCAACATATAACATGTCCTGGGTAGTAGTCTTACCATCTAAACAGATCGATCTTCTTCCTCTGATCATTCCAGTAATATTATCTCCTCATCTTACCATTCCACCTTCATACCTTTCAAAGATTTAATAGTTTATCCTTTTCATTAGTCATATGATGAGAGAAACCACTACCAATAATCCATTTATCCTTTTTGATAATTTGAGCAGCAAGTGCCTTTTCCTCATTAACACACCTATCAGAATTGTTAGGCATAGAATCTACTCATTTTGAATCATCATCTTTAATAGAAATATACACTAATTCATCTTCACCATTGTTAGATTAACTATCAATGATTCCATCAACAACAACATAGTAATGTTGAACCTTTTATCAACTTTAAATTTATCAAAATATTTTTAGACATCCAGAGGCATAATTTCCTCACTTTTTACACTAAAAGAATTTAATGGGAATAGTTTATTTTCACTTACCGAATTCTTTTGATATCCTTAATTAAACCATTTCTTCTCTCTCTCTCTCTCTCTCTCTCTCTCTCTCTCTCTCTCTCTCTCTCTCTCTCTCTCTCTCTCTCTCTCTCTCTCTCTCTCTCTCTCTCTCTCTCTCTCTCTCTCTCTCTCTCTTCTTCAAATTCTCTTAACTCTCTTTCATACTTTGATACTCTTCTTGAAGAGCCTCCACCTTGATCTAATTTATGCATGTCTCTCCTTGATATTGTAGCTTTCAAAGACAATTAGAATATAGGTAGTGAATAATAAAACATCATACTCATTTCAAAAGAAGATAACTTACCAAAAGTGTGTATCTTGTCACATTAGCAATAGTTCTAATTTTTTCAATGGAAACAACTTTTATCTTGTAAGTAGGCGACATAGATCTCAACACCTTTGAGAAAATATTTTCTTCTTCTAATACACCACTAGCACATCTAATGCTAAAAAATACTTCATTTATCTTAAGCATATAATATTTTATATTCTCATCCTCAAACATTCTCAAGGATCCATACCTTCCTTTTAGGATTTTCAACTTGGCTTGCTCGACACATGCATCACCCTCATGTAGGGTTCTCAAATTTTTCGAGATCTCATGTGTAGTATCGAGATCCATTACATTTGTATACTCTATATCTGATAAGACACTTACCAATGCTTTCTTTTCTCTAATGTTGTACTCAAACTGCTTCTTCTCATCTTGCATATCCACAGATAGATCTGTAGGAAGAGTTTACGAGTTATTTGTGGTGATCCAATAATCCTCTCCAATGAATCTTCAATGAGTTATTATCTATCCTTTCAAAATAGGTTATTTTATGCCTTCAAACCTAACATTTTCCTTCTTCTAAGTTTCCATATCAGATCTCTCTTAATCTATTAAGATTCCTACAAAGGGACCAAGGTTCGATGCTAATTGTTGATAATATGGAAGAGAAAAACTAAGAGGAGAGGTGAATTAGTTGTTCCTAATATCTTTACCTCAAACCTTTAATGCCCCCAAAACATTCAACTTGTGTACCATTAAAATATAATTTGATCAAATGAAATATAAAACATGCATGTATACATAAATTAAAAACAAATCCACACAACTCGACATAATATTTTTTTCGTGGGAACCTTGTTAAGGGAAAAACCATAGTGGGGATGATTATACACAATAACAAAATACCTTACTAGAAGTATAAACCTGTTATAATGTATGGGTAATTCACTTACATTCAGGCTCACCGATCAAGTGAAAATCCTTGGGCTACAACCCTAAGGAAGGCTCACTGCCTTACAAACTGATCACTTTAATAATCTGAGATTTTGTGAACTGTAAAAATGACATCTACCTCATGTCTGATATAGCTCTAATGTAGTGTAGTGGATATCACTATTCAATCTCTTGTTGAACCACTTTTTACAATCACACAATTAGAATCTTCCTCTGCTAGTACCCTCTAGCATCCACATCCATGATCTGCAACTCAATTCTTCCCTACTTTATCTTCTGATATAAATAATTAGGTCACAGAACCCTAACTCAACATATTTTCCAACCACCATGCCAAATCTCATGTTCAAATCCATCTCTGACCATAAAATCCAAAAAGAAACCTTTAGAAACTACCTAGATATTATAAATATCTCATATTTCATGATTTATCGCTTTTGTAATACAATTTACCAACCTCGACAACCAAGAACAAGAATAATAATAAAAATATTATTATTGACTAAAAATTCCACCAATTAGATCCATCAAATACATGTATATCACCAGCTCATCAAGCACATACTCTAAGAACATCTTGTATCATCCTTATAAATACTTATCTACACAAATATAATACAACCATTGGATTTGCCAACCCTTTTTCTCTTGTCCCTCAAGAACACTAAAAAGTGTATGCACCCTAAAATGGTCACCTAGACTTTGGGCCCCCATTTAGCAATTTATCAAATCCCTGAATCAATATTTTCAAATATATCAATTTCCTTGATCAAATCATAATCAATTCAATATTTCCTAAGGTTTGAGCCTTATTTAATTTAAAAGAAAATAAAAATAAAAATCTCATTTAATTAAGAGAATATGCTCCCTTTTAATTAATTAAAAATCTCTTTTAATTAAATAATAAAAACACTTTATCCTAAGCCTTTATTTAATTAAAAGGAATTTCCTCCCCTTTTATTTAAATAAAAAATCTCCACTTTTCTTCTTATCCTTGTTGCACAAATAAATCATTTAATTCTTATTTATAAAGAAAAATAAAATAAAAAATAAAAGAAAAGTACTTTTGCCTCACATGGACATAAATTAAATGCTCAACATAAAGTAAATGCTTCTAATTTTTTTATTGGAGGATATTTGTGCACAAGGATCAAGCTTCTTTTTTTCTTCATCATTGATTAAGTCTTTTGCCTCTTAATCTCCATGGTCCATTGTTTTTCACTTCCTATAAAAGAAGAGCTCTCTTCCTCATTTGCACACACAATACATACTTGAATTACTATGCTACAGGTTTTCTAAGTCATTGAAGCTTTTGGAGATATTCTTGCATCAAGTTTTGAAGATTTGGAGCATCATTGGGATTCATCTTGCATCTACATCACATCCTAGCTTGCATCATAGTTGCATCATCATGGTATCATTTCCTTTCATGTTTTAGATTAATCTCACATAGTTTAATTAGAGGGTTTGTAACTCTTTTATTTCCATTTTCATAGCTTAATTGCATCTTCATTCTCATAAGATTAATTTGCATTCTCATATATATTTTCATAGCATTGAATTCATTTGGAATCTCTCATTGTATGGTTGACTAGCAAGGTCATGGGTTTATAGCTCTAGCTGAGAGCAATTTTACAAATCTTACAACTCCATGCATAGAGAGCTATGGATCAATTTGTGAGGGCTCATTCTTGATTTTTCTTGCATGTAAGGATTCATAAAAGTGTGACAACATTTTAGCACACAAAAAGAACCTCTAAGATAATAAAATCATGCCATGCAGACTTTTGAAGTATTAAAAATTTGATTTGAAGACACAAGTATTTCCCAAACACACTCCTAAGTGCATTCCAATAGAATACATCTTGATTAAGCACACTAGAACCTTTTCTATGTACCTATCAACACTATCTGTCAATCTATCGGCCAACCACAAAATTTGACCTTGAATCATACTGAAATATTTATGTTATCCTCTGAAACTTGAAGTGAAATGAGTAATTAGGTTCATGAACTATCTCCCAAGTGCATGACTTAGTATCTTCAATATACAGATCTAACTAGACCTTTGAACATCCTTCTCCACTAAATAACTTGAAATAGTTCAATTAGCTCCTTATAGTGCTCTCTCTTCTCAGTTGCACAAAGGTTTGAAGTCTAAGGGAAATCACTTCCCAATGAAATTATATCTCTACTAAGTGTAGTGAAAGACTGGGATGTCTTCGCATGAATGGGTGACCCCTTACATCAGTGAGTAGAAGGTTTTTGGCCACTAAAATAAGGTTTGTAGTTTGTAACATCTACTTTAGTGAGTTCCATGATAAAATTCTACATGAGGTCTCCTAGCCTTGAGAACCAAGGTTTTACACATATCGAGGACACTAGAGGAGAACTATCATGTAGAAACTTTGTTGATTGGACTTTTGGTCACAATCACAAATTTATATAGTGGTTTGGATGGAGACTTGGCTTTATCTTGTTACCACTTGGGCCATTCCCTCTCACAGGCTTTGCTGAAGATCTCTAGAGGTAGACCCTCTAAAAAATATAGAATAATTTATCTTACACCCAAGATCCATGAAGGAGAAGGGAGAGGACACATTTTTTTGATTAACAATATAAAAAATACTTTAAGAAAGATATGGTGATCATTTTATACAACAAATGAAGTGTTTTCTAACTATTAAAAATAAACAAAAAGATTTTGAAAAAACACAATGTCTTCATCACATGTCCTACATCAAATAAGTTAACTTATATTTTGAATTGATTCTTCATCCCATGTTTTCCAAGGTGATGCAATGACTGATTAGTAACCCAAAACCTCTATTTTATAAGTATAAATAAATATGAAATGCAAAATATAAGAGTTAGATCAAAGGATAAGAAAAACAAACCAATCGTGTCACAGGATGACCAAGTTCATCACATAAGTGACCAACTGCAGCCTTGGCTACACTTGGGATCCCAACTATGTTCTAGACCACAATTGGAAGTCCCAACTACATAGAAAAAAGGTCAAACGGTGTAGGACCTGGGACAGTAAGAATAAAGAATCAGAAACCTCCTAAAGCACCTATATTTGATAGAAGTGAGTCCATAATCATGTTTATTGAAGACAATAGGGTTCATTAAGCCATTTAATAAAGTTGATTTAAACTATTTTGTATCAATTTGAACCTCTAATTAGACTAGAAGAAGATTTGAATTGATTTGGAAACTCCTACCTAAAAAGATTTGCATTGATTTTTAAACTAAGTGATTGTTCAAATTTTAGGAACCCAAATTAAGTATGAATGTTTCTTTTTAAGAGTCTAAATCAAATTTTACTGTTCATTTTAGGTATTTTTACATGTTAGGATCATTTTAACCAATTTTAGAACTTAAATTGCAACTAGATTGAATGGGGAAAGAAAACTAATGTCTAAACCCTAAAGGCTAATCCTTGTTCCCAACTTCACACTTTTGATAACCAACTACAACCAGGGTCGTACTTGGGATCCCAAGTGTATCCTATGGTGCACTTGGGGTCCCAACTACATAGGACATAAGTCCAACTATGTCAAATAGAGGTTCAACTGTGTAGATCTACTCCTCGACCTAAAAAGAAAAAAACATCACCAAAATCATTCAGATATACTTCTTCACATCGAGTTGACCAAATGTAATATAGGAAATTAGGGAAATATGCATGCTAAAGTAATCTCTAAACCTCTAAAGCATACAAAGTATATCATATCCTAACATTAGATAAATTGAGAAAGATTATAAAACATATACAAGTAAATACAATCAAACTCCCTCAAATAGACTTGAATGTGCTTTCTTGCTTCTCCAAGAAGCTTGATGTAGCTCTCATGAAGAATCTATGCACTCAATGAAATCAGATGAACAAAATGATGAGACAATTTGAATAAAAGATAGTGGTTAACAAAATGAAAGAAATGATCTCAATTTTTAGAGTTTGCAAGAGAAATTGAAAATTTAGCAATTAAGTGTGCAAAAGGGAAATTTTCGTAGACTAAAGAAATTGAAAAAATTTAGAAGTGTAAATTTGTCATAATCAATGACAAATTATGACATTGATTGCACAATTGGAAATTATGACAATTATGTACTTTAGATACCAATAAAGTTGTACAAATCTTTCAATTTTAGAATAGAAGATAGCTAAGGAAAAGACAACAAGCATGTCAAGTTCTCACTATTTCCCACTTAACATTCCTAAGAGATTTGATGCCATTGTGAAGCAAAAATTCTATCAAATAAGCTCAACCAAAATTGTGAAGGAAGAATTCTAGTTACATATTTCATGGGTGGCTATAGTTGAGAGGCAAAACCCTCAGCTTAATGAACAAATCAAACAAGAGCTGGACTGGGTTGATGTTAGCCACTATATATCTGTACTAGACTTGGTATTCAATGATGAATAAATTTATTTACATTGAATGGTTGGATATCTTGAATCATCATAAAATGGGATTCAAACAAATTGGTTTCAACCAAAGACTTATGTGATTCCCTTCAGAGGTTCCCTTCCTGGTGAGGTGGTATACTATGGTAGAATTCCAGAGGATGTGTGTTTCTTATGGGTATATACTCCTTTTCCCTACCCCAAGTATTCCATGTGGGATGAACATCTGGCTACTCAAGCTTTTTATAGTGACCAACTTTCTCAGCCTCCCAAAGAGAGAAGAGAGCATCTTTGCCTACAAGTTAGGGTGGTCAGACATAGGAGTTTTTATACTTTATAAAAGTTGTAGAAAAAATAATAATTAATTATTTAAATGGAAATAAATTACAAAAAAAAAGTGTCACATCAATACATGATTCTACTACTTATATATAGGTTCTCGTAAAAAAATATTATCATTTGATTGTGTTTAAGGTGGTCAAACATACACCTACTTCTCATCTTTTTCCTAAAATTTTTGTACTACTGCATTGAAATTTGAAATTTTCACCATATAGAATATTTTTTTTAAAAAGGGCTAGTAGCTTAAAAAATAAATTAAATTTTCTAAAAATTATCTTCTTACATATTTTTGATATAATATTAATAACTTGTTCAAATTTATATGTCAACTTGCCTAACCCTAATCTTATGAATTTTCATGACCACTTAAGAGCCTAGTTTGGCATACCATGATCCTGCACATACCCACTATAAAAGTCTCCCCTTTCAGACCAACCAATCATATTATCTTTTAGTCTCTCTGACTCATCCTCCTCACTAATCAACTCCCCTTGGAAGAAATATTCCTTTGGTTCTAATATGATTACATACTCTTCTTTCCATCACTTTATCCCTATAGAGTGTATGCCATTCTAATTCTTCTTTCTTATGTGCAAGTATATAAACCTACTTGTCTTTTATAATTTTATCTCTTCATTTGATCTCTCCTTTTGATCTTCTCTGGACTCTCATCTGATCTTTATCTGATCTCTGACCTTAAAATCTCTTCTATTATTTTTCACATCTACTTCTCTCCCCCTTTGAATGTACATCAAGTAAATTTCTTATAGACTTCTACAAACTCATGCATCTATTTACATCTACTTAATTTCAAAAAATAATTGGACTCTCTATACCATGCTTACTACTCTCCTTGAATAGTAGCCTTCTTCCATTAATCTAGCTTGAATGATATCTGCATGAAATCTTCTAGATTGATGCATTCTTTTGCACCTTAGTTTTGATTAGGAGGAGCCATTACCACCAATTTGCCTCTGAGATACAAAAATACCTCCCAAGGAAAAGGTTTTGTAAAGATATCAACAATATATTCTCTAGTAGGTATGAAATTCATCCTTACTTCTTTCTCATTTACTTTATCCCTTAAGAAATGAAACTTGATTGAAATATTATTTTTCTTTGAGTGCTACACCAAATTCTTAGAGATGTTTATTACACTTGAGGTTATCACAATAGTGATATGTTCATCAAAGACAATCCCAATATTAGAGAAAATTTATTTCATGGTTACCACTTGAATGCAATTTACTACAATGACAACATACTCGGCCTTCGTTATAGATTTAGAGGTGAAATTGTATTTCTTTCTCATCCATGAGACCAATCTATTTTACAAGAATAACTCTCCACCACTTTTTCTCTTGTTGTCATCAATATCTCCAACCTAGTCTACATTTATATATGCACATAGGTTAAAACCTTCACCTTTAGGATACCATATCCCATGATCAATTGTCCCTTTCAAGTACTATAAAACCATTGATATAAAGCAAGAATGATTTACTTTTAAACTCTCATCATCCTTAGTAATCCCTCATCTAGTCATCATGTGTGTACCTGCTAGTGTTGTCAAATCATCAAAACAAAATTTCTTCAGTAGCTCCATCACATACTTGGTCTGTGACAAATATTCCTTCACTTGAATGAATATTTTGAAATCCCAAGAAGAATTTCATTTCTCCTGTCATGGACATTTCAATTTTTTTTTTAATTTCTAAAGAAAATTCTTGACTTAGCTTTTCATTACCCCCAAAAATGATGTCATCAATACAGACTTCAACAATCATAATTTTCTCATTGTCAACCTTGAAGTACAAATTACTATCAACATTTTCATTTTTGAAACCAAGCTTAAGAAAATACTCATCCAATCTTGAATACCTAGCTCTACGAGCTTTTTTTAGTCCATATAGGACCTTCTTAAGTAAACACACCATGTCTTATTGATCAATCTGCTGAAATCGATCTAGTTATTCAATCTATATCTCTTCTTCTAACTCTCCATTCAAAAAGGATAAGTTGGCATGCATCTGATAAACTTTGAAATTCTTATCTGCACCATATGCAAGAAATAGTCTTACTACATCCAATCTTGTTACATGAGAAAAAGTATCATCATAATCAATGCCTTCCATCTGTGCATAACCTTTACAAACTAATATTTCTTTATTTATCATAACTTCTCCATTTTTATTTATCTTATTTTGAATAACCATTTGGTGCCAATTTAAACAAATTATTTGTAGGCCTGGGAACAAGGATCCAAGTGTTGTTCTTATCAATTTGTGTCAACTCTTCTTTCATTTCTTTGTACCAATTTTTGTCCTTGCATTATTCTTTGACATCCTTTGGTTCAACTTGTGAGATTATACATTCATGTTCATCTATAATTTTTATTCTTTTTTGGACACCTTTATTCCTCTCTCCAATGATTTATTCTTCAGAATGGGTTAATATGGCACACCTTGGTGTTTTTGGTCTTACTTCATTCTTTTTTTCATCATATTCTTCACTTGTATATTCTTCATCTATCGGATTCATTAACTCCTTGGACTTGGCTTTGTTCCTTTTGTTGATTTTTCTAAACTGAGATGGTACTCTGATCATCTAAATCTTATCCTCCTGATTTGGATAAACTTACAATTTTTCCATCCACTTTTACACTTGCACTTTCTACTATCTATTTCAACCTTCTGTTATAATATTTATAGATGTTTCTCTTTGTTGAGTATCCAAAAAATATTCCTTCATCACATCTTGCATCAAATTTTTCAATATCGTTATCTCTTTTGATATAACATTTACTGTCAAAGACCCTAAAGTGTTTTACAGTAGGAATATTTCCACACCAAAGTTCATAGGGTGTCTTACCTAGTGTCTGACATTTTATTTGTATTTAATTAAGAGTGTATCCTACATGTATCACTTCCTCTTTCTAGGACATCTGTAGAAATTTTCCTTCCATCATCATAGTTATAGTAATATCAAGAATTGATATATTCTTCCTTTAACAAACTCTATTCTTTTACGATGTCTATGGGGCTAAGAACTATCTTGTGATTCTATGCCTTTACAAAAGGAGTTGAACTCATTTGATGTAAATTCACCACATTTGTCTGGTCTCAGACACATCACCTTTAATTGTGTCTCAGTCTCAACCATATTTTTAAATATTTTTTAAAACTTATCAAGTGCTTCAGATTTTTATTTTAATAAAGTGACCCAAACCATTCTCGAATAGTCATTAATTAGCAGGATAAGGTATCTATCACCTTGCATGCTTCTTACCTTTATTGGTCCACATAAATCAGGATGCACATAATTCACATTTCATGGCCTTTTATGCCACAACCAACTTTCATCAATTTGAGAAATCAAACAACTCTTCTGACCACTATTTAAATGGAATAAGTTACCTTTTTTTTTAGCCAGTTGCAATATCTATTCCAAAATCATTCACAATCCTATATCTCTCATCCTTTAAATTCAATCCATAACCTTTGTCCATTAGTTTTCCAACACTGATAATATTGTGTTTCACTACTTCAACATATAACACATCTTGGGTAGTAGTCTTACCATCTAGAGAGATCGATCCTCTTCCTCTAACCATTCCACTAATATTATCTCTACATCTTACCATTCCACCTTCATACCTTTCAAGACTTTTAATTTATCCTTGTCAATAGTCATATGGTGAGAGCAATCACTATCAATAATCCATTCATCCTTTTTGATAATTTGAGTAGCAAGTTCCTTTTCCTCATCAACACACCTATCAGAATTGTTAGGCATAGAACCTACTAGTTTGGAATCATCATCTTTAACAAAAACATACATTGATTCATCTTCAACAGGGTATGTGCATGGTCATGGTATGCCAAACTAGGCCCTTAAGTGGCAATGAAAGTTCAGAAAATTAGGTTTAGGTAAGTTGACATAAAAATTGGAACAAGTTATAAATATTATATCAAAAATATGTAACAAGAGAATCTGTATAAAATTGAATTTAGTTTCTAAGATACTAGGCCTTTTTGAAAATAAAATTATTCTATATGTTGAAAATTTTAAATTTCAATGTAGTAGTACAAAAATTTCAGGAAAAAAATAAGAAGTAGGTGTATGTCTGACCACCTTAAAAATAATCAACTGGTAACTTTTTTTTACAAGATTCTATATATAAGTAGTAGACTCATGTCCGGATGT
The DNA here is from genome assembly GCA_027943335.1 of Chamaecyparis obtusa. Classification (NCBI taxonomy): domain Eukaryota; kingdom Viridiplantae; phylum Streptophyta; class Pinopsida; order Cupressales; family Cupressaceae; genus Chamaecyparis; species Chamaecyparis obtusa. The sequence goes on along the minus strand of BSBK01003660.1, from coordinate 102,900 downwards.
GACACATTTTTTTTGTAATTTATTTCCAAGTAAATAATTAATTATGATTTTTCTTCTACAACTTTTCCAGAATAAAAAAAATCTCTTGTCTGACTATGTTAACTTAGTCTAAATTTTATCAAACTGAAAACCTTTTTTATTTTTCTTGTAGTAGAAAAATCATAGAATGTCATAAATGTTTTGGATTTCAAAAATGTTATACATATTGAAAGTTATAGCTATTTTTCAATAAGTATTTAAATCAGGACTAGAAAGATAACAAGTAGGTGTATGTCTGACCACATTAAACAAAATCAAATGATAATATTTTTTATAAGATTCTAGATAAAATTAGTAGACTCGTGTCTGAATGTGATGCATATTTTTTGTATTTTTTTTCCAAGTAAATAATTAATTATGATTTTTTTGCTACAAATTTTCCTCAATATAAAAACTCTCATGTCTGACCACCTTAACTTAGTCTAAACTTCATCAAATTGAAATAATTTTTTATTATAATTGTATTAGGTGAAGCATAGAATGTGAAGTATATTTTAGATTTCAAAAATGTTATATTTTTTGAAATTTATAGTTTTTTTTCAAAGAGTATAGTCAATCATGACTTCTTTTTCTAATTACCACTTTTTGGCATACCATGATCCTGCATATTCCCACCACTTTCAGATTAACTATCAGTGATTCCATCATCAGCAACATAGTAACACCTTTTCTCAACTTTAGATTTTTGGAAATCTTTTGAGACATCTAGAGGCATAATGTCCTAACTTTTTACAACAAAATAATTTAATGGGAATAGTTTATTTTCACTTACCAAATTCTCTCTCTCTCTCTCTCTCTCTCTCTCTCTCTCTCTCTCTCTCTCTCTCTCTCTCTCTCTTTCTCTCTCTCTCATACTTTGATACTCTTCTTGAAGAGTCGTCACCTTGATCCAATTTATGCATGTCTCTCCTCGATATTGTAGCTTTGAAAGATGATTCAAATATAGGTAGAGAATAATAAAACTTGCTCATTTAAAAAGAAGATAACTTACCAAATAGTGTGTATCTTGTCACATTAGCAAAAGTTCTGATTTCTTTAATGACAATAAGTTTTCTCTTGTAAAAGGGGACAAAGAGCTTAGCACCTTTGAGACAATATCTCCTTCTTGTAATACACCACTAGCACATCTGATACTACCAATTTTTAAATTTATTTATCTTAACAATATAAGAGTTTATGTTCTCATCCTCAGACATTCTCAAGGATTCATACCTTCCTTTTAGGCTTTTCAACTTGGCTTTCTTGACAAATACATCACCCACATGTAGGGTTCCCAAATTTGTCTAGATCTCATGTGTAGACTCTAGCTCCATTACATTTTTATACTATGTATCTTATACGAGTCTAAGACACTTACCAATGCTTCCTTTTCTCTGATGTTGTACTCAAACTACTTCTTCTCATCTTGTGTAGCCATAGATAAATTTATCCTAGAGGAGTGTAGGAGTTATTTGTGGTGATCCAATAATCCTCTCTAATGCTTCTTAAATGAGTGATCATCTATCCTTTCCAAATAGTTTAGTTTGTGCCTTCAAACTTAGTATTGTCCTTCTTCTAATATTCCATATCAGATCTTTCTTAATCTATTAGTATTCCTTCAAAGGGACCAAGGTTCGATGCTAACTATTGATAATATGGAACAGAACAACTGAGAGGAGGGGTGAATAATTTGTTCCTAATATCTTTACCTAAAAACCTTTAAACCCCCCAAACCATTCAGCTTGTGTACCCTTAAAATATAATTTGATCAAATGAAATACAAAGCATGCATGTATACAAAAATCAATAACAAATCCACACAACTTGGCATAACATTTTTTTCATGGAAACCCTGTTAAGGGAAAACCATAGTGGGGATGATTACACAAAATAAGTAAATACCTTATTAGAAGTATAAACCTATTACAATGTATGTGTAATTCACTTACATTTAGGCTCACTGCTCAAGTGAAAATCCTTGGGCTGCAACCCTGAGGAAGGCTCACTCCCTTCCAAACTGATCACTACAATGATTTGAGATTTTGTGAACTATAAAAATGAAATCTACCTCATATATGATTTAGCTCTAATATAGCCTAGTGAATATACCTATTCAACCTCTTGTTGAACTACTTTTGATCATCACAAAATTAGACTCTTCCTCTTCTAGTACTCTCTAGCATCTACATCCATGATATGCAACTCAATTCTTGCCTAATTCATCTTCTTATATTAATAATTAGGTCACCAAACCCTAACTCAACATAGTTTCCAACCACCATAGCAAATCTCATTTTCAAATCCATCTCTCACCATCAAATCAAATTATAAACCTTTAGAAACTTCCTAGATATTATAAATATCTTAGATTTCATGATTTACCGCTTGTGAAAGACAATTTACCAGCCTGATCAGCTATGAACATGAATAATAATATAAATATTATTATTGACTGAAAATTCCACTAATCAGGTCCTTCAAATCCATGTATATACCAACTCATCAAGCACACACTTGAAGAACATCTGGTATCATCCTTATAATCAATTATCTACACAAATCCACTACAACCATTGGATTTGCCAACCCTTTTTCTCTTGTTTCTCAAGAACAACCCTAAAAACCTATAAGAAAATAAAATCATGCCATGTAGAATTATGAAGTATTAAACCTTTGGTTTAAAGACACATAAGTATTTTCTAAACACACTCCTAAGTGCATTCCAATCGACTCCATCTTGATTAAGCACATCAGAACCTTTTCTGTCTACCTATCAACACTATCTATTAATCTATCTGCAAACCATAAAAACTTACCTTCAATCATAGTGAAATATTCATGTTATCCTCTGAAACTTTGAGTGAAATGAGTAATTAGGTTCATCAACTATCTCCCACATGTGTGACTTAATATATTCAATATCCAGATCTCACCAGACCTTTAAACATCCTTCTCGACTAGCTAACTTGAAATAGTTCAGTTAGTATCAAACAATTAGATCTTCCAATCAATTCCTTGGACTTCTTTCTAACATGTTTATATCCATTTTATGCCTCTAATATTTTGACATCAATGATAAGACATTCAACATGCCAATTTAAAATAGTGTGAGATATTTTTACCTAAAAGGGAAAATTGGTAATATTCTTGACCTCTCAGGGGTATTTTCTTGCTAAACGATTAGGACTAGTAGCCTTATGAAATTGATTGGGCATAGGAGTAAAATTAAATCTTGAAAAACTTAAATTCAAACCTTGTCCTCATTATTAGAACATTAAATAGAAGAAACCTAACTACAAACTAGACTAACAACCTGTGCACCAATACTTAGGAAAGTAAAAGATAAATCTAAAGCATGTGCATTAGCACTTGGAGGAAAGAAAAAACTAAACTAAAACTACCCTACCCTATTCAAACCAAAGATGACTCTTTCTTAGAAAAAACCATTTCCTAGAACTTTAAAGTAGCTACTCCTTCTTGTCAACATACAGTTCTTTAGATGCTCTAGAGTAGCCCAAAAGAGATATACAATGGATAAAAATCTAATAGAAATCTACTACATTCCTTCAAAAATATAAACACAATTAATTAATTCATTTTTTATGCATTAACACCAGTGATTTGAAGTATATCAAGATTCATTTTTCAATTTCATAAGATGAAACTCCAAGACTTCAATTTTTTGAATTTTGCAAAGTTTTAAAAGGCTTCTAAATGTAATATGAGGATAATATGAAAATACAATATTAAATTATGATGAGGGCTTGATAGGGATTGATTGGAGAACACACCTATGCCAAGGTTTGAAGATGCAATATCCAATATGAAAATGGGGTGGGTGGGGGGGTGCTATTATGCAATATGACAAAGGGTAATGATATGCAATATAATAAAGGGAGATGTTATTATGCAATAATTGAATATGGGTCCCAAGTGAAAAAGCTAAATGCAAAGGCTATCCTAAAATTGCAACAAGGCTCCAAGGCATGTATTTTGAAAATACATGTTTTAAAGAGGATCATAACAAGGTTTTGAGATAATTTTGGCTATTTTGAAATAGATTTGAATGCTTTGAAAAGGTTTTGAATTATTTTAAGATGTTTTGGGATAAAGTTTGATTAGTGCAATTTTTTTACAATACCCATGCAAGACACTTCAAATAAAGATGGATATTTTAATATAAATGCACAAACACTTCAAAAATTAGGCTTGAAGAATAGTATTCACTGGATTCTCACTTAGATAAAATCTAGCCACTCCTACTCATAGAGAATATGATATAATCTTGGAGGAACAAGATCCTCCTTAAAGTGCACTCTCTTCTCAGACACACAAAGCTTTGAAGTCCAAGTGGAATCACTTCCCAATAAAATTCTATCTCTACTAAGTGTAGTGGAAGAGTGGGATGTTTTCACATGAATGGGTGACCCCTTACCTCAGTGAGTAAAAGATTTTTGGCTACTAAAAAAAGGTTTTTAGTTTGCAACATCTAGTTTACATAGTGCCATGATAAACTTCTGTAGGAGGTCTCCTAGCCTTCAGAACCAAGGTTTTACACATAGCCAGGACACTAGGGGAGAGCTATCATGTAGAAACTTTTTTGATTGGACTTTTGGTCACAATCACACATTTATATAGTGGTTTGGATGGAGACTTGGCTTTATCCTGTTACCACTTGGTCTGTTCCCTCTCACCGATGATCTCTAGAAGTAGACCCTCAAAAAATATATATAATGAATTTATCTTAGACCCAATATCCATGAAAGAGAGGGGAGAGGATACATTTATCCTTTTTCTTTGTGATTAACAATCTAAAAAACACTTCAAGCAAGATATGTTGTTCATTTTATACATCAAATGAAGTATTTTCTAACTACTAAAAACAAACACAAAAAGTTTGACAAACACAGAAGGTCTTCATCACATGTCCTACATCAAATACGTTAACTTATATTTTGCATTCATTCTTCATCCCATGTTATCCAAGGCGATGCAAAGACTGATTAGTAACCCATAACCTCTATTTTATCAATATAAATAAAGATAAATTTAAAATATAAGATTTAGATCAAAGGATAAGAAAACATGACCAACTGTATCATAGGCTGACCAAGTGCATCATAGAAGTGACCAACTGCAACCTTGGCTCCACTTGGGATCCCAACTGTGTTCTAGACTACACTTAGAAGTCCCAATTGCATAGAATAAAGATCCAACAAAGCAGGACCTGGGACAATAAGAAGAAAGACTCAGAAACTTCCTAAAGCACTTATATTTAATAGAAGTGATTCCATAATCATGTTTATTGAAGCAATAGGGTTCATTAGGCCATTTAATGACATTTATTTGAAATATTTTGTATCAATTTGAACCTCTAATTAGAGTAGATGTAGATTTCAATTGATTTGGAAACTCCTAACTAATCAGATTTGCATTGAACTTTAAACTAAGTGATTTTTCATTTTAGGAACCCAAATCAAGTATGAATGTTCATTTTTAGAGTCTAAATCAAATTTTCGTGTTTATTTTAGGTTTTTTTTCCATGTTAGGGTCATTTTAACCAATTTTAGCACTTAAATTTCAACTAGATTGAATGCGGGAAGAAAACTAATGTGTAAACTCTAAAGGCTAATCCTTGTTCCCAACTTCACGCTTTTGATGACCAACTACAACTAGGGCCGCACTTGGGATCCCATGTGTATCCTATGGTGCACTTGGGATGCCAACTACACTGGACATAAGTTCAACTATATCAAATAGAAGTTCAGCTGCATAGATCTACACCTAGAACTGAAAATAAAAACAAAATCAACAAAATCATTCAGATATACATGTTCATGTCGAGTTCAAAAAATGTAAGATAGCAAATTAGGAAAGTATGCATGCTAAAGTAATCACTAAACCTCTAAAGCACACAAAGTATCTCACTAATACATTTGGGGTGAAATTACGATGGCAATTTGTGACGACAGGGAAATGTTAAGCGGTTTTGGCTTTTTTTTTTCAAATATAGCCCGACACCGTCGCAATTGCGACGTTGTCGGGATATAAGTGCAAAAAAAAAAAGGAACGTTGTCATTTGTGTTTTCAACAGCGCCGAGAGAGATTCCCTCCGCGAAATCAAGCGGGTTATCATTTGTGTTTTGAACAAAGCGGGTTGTCATTTGTGTTTTGAACAACACCGAGAGAGATTCCCTCCGCGAAATCAAGCGGGTTGTCATTTGTGTTTTCAACAGCACTGAGAGAGATTCCCTCCACAAAATCACAGCTACAATTTCTGAGTATGTTGGGTTTATTTTTCTTTTGTCATTATTATTTAATCTGGTATTCAGCTGTTAGAGAGCTAAAATACCCAGAAATGAGGACATATCTGTGTTGAATTTATTGTTAGCGGCTTTGGTTATTTAGAATGCTTCCCCACAATACTTAATAGGATGCATTTGGTTTTCAAAGCTTTCACTGACTTGGATTCAAGATTCTGAGACTTTCACGTGCCTTGCTTTAGTTGTTTCCGCAAACAAATCGCGTGCCTTTTGTATGCTTCCACATTTTATATACATGTCCATCAAGGCAGTCACCACCACTATATTTGACAAAAACTCATCTTCAATTACTTTTTGGTGAATTTCCCTACCCTGTTCTATGACTGTACCTCTGGTTTTAATGTATAAAAATGACCCAAATTTCAAAGGAAGTATATGATAAATTCCACCTAACACTTCCTAATCCCTAGACAATGTCTTCTTACACTTTGAAACAAACAATTCCAAAGGGAATTAGCCTCTAGGGCTCTACAACACCCAAACCCACAATTCTTGGCTCTAAACCCTTCTTAACTAGGGCATTCTCAATCACCCGATTCTACACCCTTCAAATCCAAATTAGTGGATGATTCACCATCTCACAAACATTATACAATGTTCCACATTATAAAAATCCACCCTTGCTTGGATAGATCACTCACTGCTATACATTAGCATTCAACTCAAGGTAATTTCCCACAGTTTATCCTGTGATCACATTGTTTTCCACAAAACTTTGCCTATGCAATGTTAGTACTTCATAATACAAGTTAGTTATTGTCATCCCATGAATATTAGGCCTTCTATGTTACAGGAAAATCAAAGTAAACTCATTCAAAACGGTTTAGAATGGATGAAAGAAATCCTTCTAACTCATGTATGTGTTAGTTCAAACAAATGAGGATAGTCACTCTAAAGACAACATGATAATGTACACTCACAGTAAGTGTACATTATCATGTTGTCTTTAGAGTGACTATGCTCATTTGTTGAAGAAGAAAAGCATTAATGTGGCTGAATAGTAATACATTCAAGTGGCAATTACACAAGGGACAGTCACTGTGAGATGTCCTCATTTGTGACTGTCCTTACAGTGAGTGTACATTATCATGTTGTCTTTAGAGTGACTGTCCTCATTCTGTAAGTGGACATTATCATGTTGTCTTTATAGTGACTGTCCTCCTTCAAGTGGCAATTACACAAGGGAGAGTCACTGTAAAGACAACATGATAATGTAGAGGAACGTTGTCATTTGTGTTTTCAACAGCGCCGAGAGAGATTCCCTCCGCGAAATCAAGTGGGTTATCATTTGTGTTTTGAACAAAGCGGGTTGTCATTTGTGTTTTGAATAGCACCGAGAGAGATTCCCTCTGTGAAATCAAGTGGGTTCTCATTTGTGTTTTCAACAGCGCCGAGAGAGATTCCCTCCGCAAAATCACAGCTACAATTTCTGAGTACATTGGGTTTATTTTTCTTTTGTCATTATTATTTAATCTGGTATTCAGCTGTTAGAGAGCTAAAATACCCAGAAATGAGGACATATCTGTGTTGAATTTATTGTTAGTGGCTTTGGTTATTTAGAATGCTTCCCCACAATACTTAATAGGATGCATTTGGTTTTCAAAGCTTTCACTGACTTGGATTCAAGATTCTGAGACTTTCATGTGCCTTGCTTCAGTTGTTTCTGCAAACAAATCGCGTGCTTTTTGTATGCTTCCACATTTTATATACATGTCCATCAGGGTAGTCACCACCACTATATTTGACAAAAACCCATCTTCAATTACTTTTTGGTGAATTTCCCTACCCTATTCTAAAGATCCCATTTTGGCATATGCTTGAAGAATGCTAGCAAAAGTGGTTGAGTTTGGTTTTATACCTCCCAATTGCATTTGTTTAAAAACCTCCAATGATTTTTAAACAAATGCAATTGGGAGGTATAAAACCAAACTATAACAATCCACCCTTGCTTGGATAGATCACTCACTGCTATACATTAGCATTCAACTCACGGTAATTTCCCACAGTTTATCCTATGATCACACTGTTTTCCACAAAACTTTACATATGCAATGTCAGTACTTCATAATACAAGTTAGTTATTGTCATCCCATGAATATTAGGCCTTCTATGTTCATGGGATGATCTTCATTATCTCTAAAACTCTACTGCAATGACAAGTCTAGACAAAAGAATGATTGTTTCAGCAGTGACTGGCGCGACAGCAGTCTCAATATAATAGTAAACTCATTCAATAACAAGAATAATTGAATAATCAAACCAAATGATTTGAGACTTAAAAGATCAAGGAACTTGCAGAAATTAAAGTTTATTGCTCGCTGTTTCCTTCACCAGTCCATACACCCGCGCAACAGCAAATTCAAAGTAAACTCATTCAAAACGGTTTAGAATGGATGAAAGAAATCCTTCTAACTCATGTATGTGTTAGTTCAAACAAACTAAGACTTCCAAGATAAATGGAGTTGCAAAAACTAAGAGTTTTATATTTCTTACTGTTGCAGTCCGTATATATCTCCCTTCTTTGTCGTAACAGAGATATACATAAGATTCTTTATAACTTCTCAAAAACTAATCCAACCAATTTTCATCGGTTGGAGCTTAGTTTGAGCCTAAGTAAATCCTAAATACTAACTCCCTCCATTGTTAGCTAACCATTGGATTTTGAAAATTCAAAAATTCCAACTTATAATTAATTGAATTATTTTAATCCAAAGACCACTAAACTCACTAACTTTGATCTCTTATGATTATTAAACTTTCCAAAAGACTTAAACTTCCGCACTAGCCTATTCTAGATTCTTAGAACATTATTGAACTTTGGACAATCTCAGTCCATTGTAAACAAGCTTTTAGTCCTAATAAGGACATCATTACAAACTCATTGAAGTATTGCATTATTTTAATAACATTAAAGGTGCTAAGATCCTCCAATTGACCTGTTGACCCTGTTTATGTATTCCATCCCTCTGATTTGTCCTGAAAGTCTGTATAATCTCCGTCTCCAAATTGGTTGTGTGAGGTGCTCCGGTACTAGTTCGCCAATGGAATAGAAGTTGTTCTTCCTATATCAATGGAAATCCTAGCTCTACAACTTCTAACATTAATTGAAGTAGAGGAAGATGGTGCGATGAATGTCATATTAGTAAAATTGTTGAATCTACAAGAAGCTTATGAGAATGCTTATAATGCCTTGACACATCACCAAGGAATAGTATAATGTGGGTTTGACAAGAGGTATGCAATCCCCCTCTTAAGAAAAATGATATGATTTTGAAGTACAATGAAAGAGCAGCCAATCCAAGTCAACATACAAAGTTTGATGCCTTATGGGAGGGTCCTTTCTATATTTCTCGCTACAAAGAAAATTATGTTTTTGAGTTGGAAAACATGGAAGGTAATCCTTTTGAGATATTGATAAATAGGATCCATCTTAAACACTTCTATTAATAGTTTATCCTTCCTTCTTGTACATAGTAGGTTATTTATGCTTTAAGCTCAATAAGTATCATGAGGTACATTTTCTTTGTTGTTAGTCTCTAGTTTTCTTAAGGTTTGAGCCCATGTTTTACCCCGTGCATAGCATTTTTTGTTGTCCAACACATTTTAAAATGATCACCCCCCTATTATTGTATCACTTCCTCCTTGTTCCTCATTCAAGTGGCAATTACACAAGGGACAATCACTGTGAGATGTCCTCATTTGTGACAAGGACAGTCACACATGAGGACATCTCACAGTGACTGTGCCTTGTGTAATTGCCACTTGAATGTATTGCTATTCAACCACATTTATGGGCCCGTTTGGACCATGACACACAGTAGCATCTACAGAGAAGAATATCCCAAGTGTAACAAGTTGTAAGAATATACCAACAGTTCTAAGAAGTTCCCTAGCACATAGTAGCATCTACAAAGAAGAATATACAACATGAGGGCAGCCACTATAAAGACAACATGATAATGTACACTCATTGTATGTGTACATTATCATGTTGTCTTTACAGTGACTGACCTCATTCAAGTGGCAATTACACAAGGACAGTCACACATGAGGATATCTCACAGTGACTGTCCCTTGTGTAATTGCCACTTGAATGTATTGCTATTCAACCACATTTATGGGCCCGTTTGGACCACGGCACACAGTAGCATCTACAGAGAAGAATATCCCAGGTGTAACAAGTTGTAAGAATATACCAACAGTTCTAAGAAGTTCCCTAGCACATAGTAGCATCTTCTAATTGTCTATACCACTTCACAAGGTATTATTTGCACACATTGTTTTTGGTTCTTTTGATGACCCTTGTTTTGAAATTGCTATTAGGCCTTGTATCTTATATGTTTTGATTGCTGGAGAGCTTCTAAAGCTAAGCAAGAAGACCATTGCATGAGTTATAGCCGCGCGCTCAGGTTTGAAAATTGTATATTTTTTAATCTAATGTATATTTTAACTAGACTTTTAGCTTATTTTTGCTGTATATTTTAATCTAAAGGGAATCATGGATGTGAACTTGAAAGAATTTTGTACTTAGTTCTTATGGAGAGAATAGTAGTAGTTTACGGTCTAATATCAAATAGAGTTTTCCAATTACAGAAAGTTAATGAATTCTAATAGCTTATATGTTTTGATTGCTGGAGAGCTTCTAGAGCTAAGCAAGAAGACCATTGCATGAGTTATAGCCATGCGCTCAGGTTTGAAAATTGTATATATTTTAATCTAATGTATATTTTAATCCTTTTGCCATGTCATGTAATATGTCTTGCCTTGTAGCTTATATGTTTTGAAATTGCTGTTAGGCCTTGTAGCTTATATGTTTTGATTGCTAGAGAGCTTCTAGAGCTAAGCAAGAAGACCATTGCACTAGTCGTAGCCGTGCGCTCAGGCATGAAAATTGTATATTTTTTAATCTAATTTATATTTTAACTAGACTTTTAAAATATTAAAGGATTTAACTAGGTCTAAAAAGATTTGTGTACTTTTGACAATTTTGCTTAGTCACTGAAAGTTGTAGACCGAAGTTTTCATAGCCCAATTTTTGCTTCCTGCGAAGAACGATCATGTCAGATAATATAAGTGAAGAACAAAATAGGGAGACAATCACTAGATTGTGGTCTAACTTGAAAAGAAAAGGTGATGGAAAATGTTATTGTCCCTGCAAAATTTGTAAGGGCTTAAACCGTAGAAGACTGCTAATCAAAACAGTTAAGAGACATTGTAGGGAGAATGGTCACATTGAAGGGAGGCATGACTATCATCCACTGGTAAGTTGTTCATTATATCATTTTAACAATTTATATACATATGAAATCACTTGATGATGAGTTGAAGATCATGGTTTATTTATGTTAATCAATTTTATATAGGTTGATCTCCCCAGGGAAGTACATGATATGGAGGAACATGGGGGTGCGAATATCCAAGGTGAAGATAATGATCCCATGGAAGATGACGATCATGTGCCAGAAAACACAATTGAAGATGATGGTATAAATACATTGATCCATGACACATTTAGTCCAAGCGGATCTAATCATGATGATGATGATAGCCTCGATGTACCTCTACTTGAGAAGGCATACGAGCCGCTATACAAAGACTCCCAAACAACTCTTCTCTCTGTTGTATTGTTGTTGTTGAACTTGAAGGTTATGAATGGTTTATCCAACATAACAATGTCATGTATGTTAAGGTATGTCATATATGTCTTTATAGTTAACATAGGGTGAATAATGTACCACTAATATTGTTTATATTAACAACTTATATTTTTTGTTGTAGATTGATAGGCGAGTTTTTGTTACCACCATCAAATATTCTACCTCACTCATATCGAGAATTATCTGCTATTATGAAAGATATTGGAATGGAGTATCAAGCAATACATGCTTGTCCCAATGATCATATTATATATTATAAAGAACATGAATTTGCAACACAATGCCCTGTATGTCATACGAGTAGATATCGAACAGATCGAATAACAAAAAAGGTGCCTCACAAGGTTCTTCGTTACATCCCCATTATTCCACGGATGCGACAATTATTCAGGTGTACTAGCTTGGCACAATTTATGGATTACCATGCACACAATAGAAGTCGAGATGACATTATTCGAATCCCTACGGATGGTTCGGCATTTATGCACATAGAGGAAAAGTGGCAACACTTCAAAGAAGAACCTCGTAATCTCAGGCTTTCATTGGCAGCAGATGGTGTCAATCCATTTGGAGAGATGAGATCTGTTTGCTCGGTGTGGCCTATTTTTGTTATCAACAATAACATTCCTCCGTGGATGTCAATAAAGAGGGAGCACATTATGTTGGCAATGATTGTTCCAGGTATTTTATCATTTGATAGTTATTAATTTACATGTACTTACAAATCTTATAGTAAAATGGTCACAATAATTATGTAATGTTACTGTTCATTCAAGTAGGTAAATATCAAGTTAAAGATATGAATGTATATATTGAGCCTCTTATTGACGAGTTGGTGGAGTTATGGAACGGTGTCACTATGTATGACGTGTCTAGACCAATAGGACAAAGACAATTTCAATTCCATGCAATACTTGTATGGACAATACATGATGCCCTAGGGCTAACACATTTTTGTGGTATGTTATAGTGAATTCAAGTTGCGCATGATAATTCTAATTATAAAAATCAACATATTTAATAATCCAATTATATCATTATCTTGTAGGTCTTCAAACAAAGGGAAAATTTGCATGTCTAGTTTGTGGTCCAAAGATGAAATCTCATCATTCAAAAAGTTTAGGAAAGCAGGTGTTTGATGAGTACAGACACTTCCTCCACAGGAATCATAAGTATCGAAGTATGGAAAAACATCTTTTCAATGGGAAAGAAGAGACTACATCAAAGCCACGAAGAATGACACCTCGCCTATGGAAGTTGGAATATAATAGAATTAATCATCAAGGTAATGTCGTTCCACCTAATGGTTTATGTTTGTAATTTATATATTTCTATTGTGATTTTTGTTTACTAATTATGTAATTGATGATCGTGAAGGTCGTCAAGGCACTACTGACAACCTTCCAAAGGGACTAAAAAGCTATCCCAGACAATTTAGTAGGTTGCCCTACTACGAGGACCTACAAATTGTGCATTTGTTTGATCCTATGCATATTGGAAAGAATATAACAGAGACATTGTGGAAAATACTGGATGGAAGGCGTGACAAAGAAAAAATTATCAAAATTTGTAATGACATTCATGAATCCAATCATGCACTGAAGAATTTCATTCACTCAAATAGCAATAGAGATCAGATTAATATAAGTGCCCTTCCTTGGTTATTAACGGAGCAGCAAAGTGATGCCATAAAATAAGTCATACGAAAAATTTGATTTCCCACAGGATTTGCTGCGAACATAAGCAATCTCATATCAAAGAAAAGTGAATTTGGGCCAGGGCTCAAAATGCATGATTGGCATACTTTCATCAAGGTAAGTTATGTTCTTCTGTATTTACAATATATTCATAAACTACATGTACTATTCATTATGTTATGTTAGAAAATAATGAAATGATTGGTTTATAATTACTGCAGTACGTGCTACCTCTATCTCTCCCAGAGCACTTCAACAATAACATCAAACAAGTGATATATGATCTTGGAAAATACATGAGGTAATGTCTTCTCCTCCTCATAATCTCTCCTTCAATTTCAATATCATCATCATCATCATCAATATCATCAATGAGATCCATTGAATTACCTAAAAATACCAACAAAACAATCATGAAACAACATAAGAAAACACCCAACTATAATGCATAATCAGAGAATAGAGTTGCAAGTTCAGTATACAACATATGTTGACAAGAAAGTACCTTGTGTAATTTCACAAAATGAGAAGTTCTCACAGTGACTGTCCCTTGTGTAATTGCCACTTGAATGAGGACAGTCACTGTAAAGACAACATGATAATGTACAGTTGCAGTGAGTGTACATTATCATGTTGTCTTTAGAGTGACTGTCCTCATTTGTTGAAGAAGAAAAGCATTAATGTGGTTGAATAGAAATACATTCAAGTGGCAATTACACAAGGGACAGTCATTGTGAGATGTCCTCATTTGTGACTGTCCTTACAGTGAGTGTACATTATCATGTTGTCTTTAGAGTGACTGTCCTCATTTGTTGAAGAAGAAAAGCATTAATGTGGTTGAATAGCAATACATTCAAGTGGCAATTACACAAGGGACAGTGGTGCAGGAGCACCTCCAACATTTAATCCATGGTCGAAGATAAAGGAGACTTCAAAGAAAATCAAGGCTAAACAGGAGGATGGAATGCTTAATCAAGGACAACAGATCACTTGGTGGATCTTACCACCTATAATGTTAGTAAAATATCGCAATTCTTCAATTAAATTGTAATGTCCTTAATAGGACTAAAAGACAAATTATAATGGACTAAGATTGTCCAAGCACTACAATTGGAGTCTAGAAGAGTTTAATGATCATAAAAGATCCAAATTAGTAAGTTAGTGGTCTTTTGTTTTAAAGAATTTAATAAATTGTAAGTTGGAATTTTGAACTTTCAAAATCCAATGGCTAGTTTTAGTTTGGTATGTGTTAAGTTTAAACATTCAACTCAACGAAAGTTGGCTGAAGATTAGTTCTTAGTTAGTTGTGTTTCGAGTTGTAACACTTGGTCGATAGTTGAATCTATTAGAAGAAGTTATATTAGAATCCTTTATATTTAGATAAAGGCTCTGTTACTAAACAGAGAGGAGATTGGTGTATTAATTTGTGCTCGACAAGCAATACAAGACTGTTGTTTCTTGCAGTTCGATTTCTATTTTGAAACTTTATTGGCTTGGTTTGAAATTGAAATGCTTTGACAGGGTTCTTTAATCATTTCATTTGCTTTTGTTATGTTTCCAAACATTGCAGTGAACCTGTGTGTACCATTTTGGGGAAACAGTGAGCAATAAAGCATCTAGATTATGTAAACTAATTCATTTTGAATCTCATTTTGAATTGATCGAATTCCATATGCTCTGAGGGAGATTTGTTATCCTTCGAATTGCAGATTGATGAGTGTTACAATCTATTAAGTTTGCTGTCGCACAAGTTGTCTTGAAACAACGTTCTATATCTTAGTTTTCTGTTACAGTAGAAGTTTAGGGGCGATTGAGGTCATTCCATGAATTGATAGGCCTAATTCATGGAATGACATTTGCTAACCTATATTATATGATTCTAATCTAAATATATGCAGAACCGCGTGGGAGAACAGTGTGATCACAAACAAGAACAGTGGAAAACAACATTGGAAGTGTGCTAAGGTGTAGCAGTGGGCGATCTGTCCACATAAGGCATATGTTTAATGCTTGGGAATAGTATACAATTTTCATTTGATGGTGAATCTGCCACCAATTCATTGTAGGGTCGTGTGGAGACAGTAGATTGAGGAAGCCCTAGTTGACAGGGTTCGAAGACAACAAATTGGGGTTTTGTAGTTGCAGAGCATTTGTGTCTAATTCCTTTTGGAATTGAGCAATTGGAGACATAACTAGACACTGTCTAGGAGTTGGGAGCCAGGAGATCTTTAACCCATACTTCCTTTGAAAATTTAGTAGATTTTAGTGCATTGAAACAGGGTAGCAGTGCCGAACAAGGGTGTTTGTCCAAAGCAACAGTATAAAAACTTTTGATATGTTGTTCAACTCTAAAGAGGGTATCCATAAATGTTGTTACCTCATCAAATGTTTTGAGAAAAGTTAGAATTATTCCCTTTTTAAGTCTGCTGCAGGGTTTAGATAGCCTGTTAAGCTTTTTGTGACCAGTTTGTGAGAACATTGGTGAAATGGGATATGGGAATTGAGTGAGAGTCTCAGAATCTTGAAACCAAGTAAAGTGAAGCCTTAAAACTCAAATCCATCCTTTAGGATAGCCTTGATAGTCAAGTTCTTGAAGTATTTAAGATTGTTAAATAAGCCCAAGTGTCTAACCTCTGAAATTTCTAAACCTACTTGTGCATTTGATACCACCACCCTTCCCTCTACATCAGACAGTCACTGTGAGATTCATTTGTGACTATCCTTACAGTGAGTGTACATTATCATGTTGTCTTTAGAGTGACTGTCCTCATTTGTTGAAGAAGAAAAGCATTAATGTGGTTGAATAGCAATACATTCAAGTGGCAATTACACAAGGGACACTCACTGTGAGATGTCCTCATGTGTGACTGTCCTTGTCACAAATGAGGACATCTCACAGTGACTGTCCCTTGTGTAATTGCCACTTGAATGAGGACAGACACTGTAAAGACAACATGATAATGTACAGTTGCAGTGAGTGTACATTATCATGTTGTCTTTAGAGTGACTGTCCTCATTTGTTGAAGAAGAAAAGCATTAATTTGGTTGAATACCAATACATTGAAGTGGCAATTACACAAGGGACAGTCACTGTGAGATGTCCTCATTTGTGACTGTCCTTATAGTGAGTGTACATTATCATGTTGTCTTTAGAGTGACTGTCCTCATTTGTTGAAGAAGAAAAGCATTAATGTGGTTGAATAGCAATACATTCAAGTGGCAATTACACAAGGGGCAGTCATTGTGAGATGTCCTCATGTGTGACTATCCTTGTCACAAATGAGGACATCTCACAGTGATTGTCCCTTGTGTAATTACCACTTGAATGAGGACAGTCACTGTAAAGACAACATGATAATGTACAGTTGCAATGAGTGTACATTATCATGTTGTCTTTAGAGTGACTGTCCTCATTTGTTGAAGAAGAAAAGCATTAATGTGGTTGAATAGCAATACATTCAAGTGTCAATTACAAAAGGGGCAATCACTGTGAGATGTCCTCATGTGTGACTGTCCTTGTCACAAATGAGGACATCTCACAGTGACTATCCCTTGTTGGTGCAGGGGCACCTATCAAGTCAACTAGGAACACCTTGGAACAAGATGGAACCAGAAGATCAAAGGCAACCCTACATGTCAACTGGGATATTTTAAGGCCAATAATGGCATATTGTAATGAACAATGTACTTTGCCAGTCAAGAGTCATAAAAGTCCTAGTAAGTCCTAGCTTTCATTTTAATGTTGTTTCAATGTTTTATTGAATTCTTCATTGTTGAATGATATGTTTATGAACTAGAAAGGTTATTTACTGCATTCTACTCACTGTTGCATCAATTTTAATTCTATTTTGAAGAAGTACTTATGCTTGCTAACATATAAACTGGCAGTTTCTACTAATTTTCTGTAATAGTCAAAGGTTTTCTTTAAATAAATGAACCTCCCATGAATCCCAAGGGCCCAGACTTCATGGGAGGCTTGTTATTGACATGTAAAATAGAAATCTAACTTATTCTATGCAGCACTAGTGCGAGAAGGCTGATGATTTGCAGGAAATAGTGAAGTGTTCCTTGATGAAATGATGGGAATGGTGTAATAGCAGCATATTGGGCTGAATAAGAGGGTTGTATTATGAGTTGAGATGTCCTAGGGCATCAAAGAGAAGGTGTGTGAACAATTATTTGGTCTCCAAGGTTAGTGGAGATAGGTGTTTGGTGAAACCCTATGCACTCTGCTAACCACTTCTGCAGACCACTCTGCATCACTTGTGTAATTGCCACTTGAATGAGGACAGTCACTGTAAAGACAACATGATAATGTACAGTTGTAGTGAGTGTACATCATCATGTTGTCTTTAGAGTGACTATCCTCATTTGTTGAAGAAGAAAAGCATTAATGTGGTTGAATAGCAATACATTCAAGTCGCAATTACACAAGGGACAGTGACTGTGAGATGTCCTCATGTGTGACTGTCCTTGTCACAAATGAGGACATCTCACAGTGATTGTCCCTTGTGTAATTGCCACTTGAATAAGGACAGTCACTGTAAACACAACATGATAATGTACACTTACAGTGAGTGTACATTATCATGTTGTCTTTAGAGTGACTGTCCTCATTTGTTGAAGGAAAAAAGCATTAATGTGGTTCATTAGCAATGTATTAAATAAATTTTTTTTTAAAATTCTACCCAGGACCGTCGCAATTGCGACGGCCCTCCCAAGAGATGCGACGACGGCGCTGTATTGGCGATGCCCAGGCCCGTCGCAGTTGCTTCGGAGGACCATCGCAATTGCGATGGTCCTCCCAAGACATGCGACGGCAGTGCCGTATTGGCGATGCCCAAGCCTATCGCAATTGCTTCGGAGGACCGTCGCAATTGTGACGCCCTGCCGTAGCAATGCGACGGAGGTGCTGAATGGGTGAAGCAATGACATTGTGACGGTAGGGCGTCGCAATTGCGACGGAAACTCATAGACATCGTGATTTGCAACTAAAAAACTGCGACGTCTATCACTGTCCGTATAGTGACACATAGCCGTCGCAAAATGGCCCCAAATTTATTAGTGTCTCATTTCTTAACATTAGATAAATTGAGAAAGAGTATAAAACATATGCAAGTAAATAAAATCAAACTCCCTCAAATAGACTCCAATGCCCTGTCTTGCTTCTCCACGTAGCTTGATGTAGCTCTCATGAAGAATCTACACACTCAATGAAATCAAATTGACAAAATGATGAGATGATTTGAAAGATAGTGGTTAACAGAAGGAGATAAATGATCTCAATTTGTAGAGTTTGTAAGAGAAATTGCAAATTTAGCAATTAAGTGTGCAAAAGGAAAATTTTCCTAGACTAAATAAATAAATAAAATATTTAGAAGAGGGAATTTATCATAATCAATAACAAATTATGACATTGAATGCACAATTAGAAATTAGTGACAAATTATGACAGTTGTGCACTTTAGATCTACCAATAAAATTGTACAACTCTTCCATTGAAATCGACAAATTCTAATTAATAAAAACATAAATAAACAACTTTTTTACATATAAATTTATCAATACACTTTTACTTATTATTTTTTTACTTTGTTTATAATTAATAACTAAATAATTGGATAAACAAGAAATTAAAGATAATTCACTCTTCCACTATATGCTTTAGAATAACCATTTAATTTTTCTCAGGAAAGGATGCAGAAATCTAATTTTCCATCGCTGTTTGAAGACCCACTTTTCCATCATAGGATTGGCAACATCCACCACCTCTGTGCTCTTGCCTGCAACTTAGATGCCAGATATTTGACGAACTCTCAAGAGTCATGTATCTGTTTTCCTATTGTGACCAATAATATTGATTTTGCAATGGCGGGTTAGATATTATTTGCTGCTTCAGTTGTTTGTGTACACCATACTATTTCATACTATATAAGTTCTACCCTATTCCCAAATACAAAATGGCTCTCATCAAAACACTGAAATATACATCCTATTCCTTAATTTACTATTTATAATTCCATTATCACTCACACATGTTGAAGAATTTAATTCCAATAGTTCAATAAACTTTCGGTGCATTATTGCTAACTGTCACCTAGCACATAGAGAGTTGACTGTCACTCATAAACATGTTTTACATGGAAGTCACCGTCCAGTACAGCTTGCCATCCACCTACTTTGCCGTTCAGAAGCCTCTCTTTTTACTGCAGATTTCAAGCATTTTGCACATGTCTGCAAACCTTTGTTGACTAGAATATGCAATCTCATTTATAAATTTGTAGATGAAGGCATGTATTTGTAAGAGTGAGCCTAGATTTGGGGTTTCTTCATTGTAAAAATTCATTGCTGTTCTAATTTGTTCTGTTTCTTAAATTGTTTCATTTTCTCACAGCTAGATCTTTGAGCAGCATTAGCTATAAATTTCTACATGGTATCAGAGCTGGTTGCTAAGAAGGAGAAAAGAAAACTCTTTACTTGCAGATATTGCAGATCAGAGCTATTTTAGAATGAATTTTTCATTGTTTTGGGGGTTTCTCTTATTTTCTTTTCTGTATTTATGAACTGAAAATAAAGTTCCAAAAGGGGATAGTCTAATATTACAATGGGAATTAAATATCATCCATCTGTCATTAGTTTGGAAGAAGGAAATTATAAGTCTTAGCGTGATGGAATCCTAAAGCATTACCGATGGATTCATCTATTGCCACATTTGTATGGGCTTATTCCTGAACCAAGTTCATGTTGGCAGAAATCTATTTGGGAAAGTAGAAATGATCATGTCTTAGGATTGATTGGTTTAAGTGTTGGTGAGCACACATCATGGGCTCTATCGCACATTGAGTGCCCTCATACTCTTTGGACCATTTTATGGGAAAGATATGGAGATCCCACTGAACGTCCATTCTCAGATGATCCAGCTACAGACATGCTTCTCTCCCTTGAGAAAGATGATGATCCTATGTACGACGATGACACTGAAGAGGAACTTGCTTATTGGAAGAGTCTTGATTGTCTTGATTGCAAAAAGACATCTCCTCTTGATGCTCCTCTTTCTACATCTCCAACATTGGAAGCTATTCAGTCACCTCCACCTATCGGTTTGATAGAGATCTTGGCTTCTTCAAATGCTACTTCAGATTCTCTTCAACAGGTTCACTCTTGTCTTCAAGATTCAGTTCATTGGGATGAATTTCTATCAGACATATCTTTTTTGTTTGTAGAATCTCTCATTTCGGATCTAGATGACACCATTGATTGTATACATCTTCTCTTTGATGATGACGATTCTTCTCCAATAGTTGTGAAAGAACATTGTGATCCTCTTCCTTATTCTCTTCATTATCATTCCTCACAGTTTGATATGAGTGTGGATCACTTGGCTCAACATTTGAAGGAGATTTATTTGCCTTGTGAGGAGATACATGAGTTTTTTGATCGTGCTCTACATCAGTTTCTCAACGCTTCTAGATTGTCATATTTAACATTATCTGATTTTCTTATGACAAGTTTCAGGATCAACATGGAGACCATCGAGCAATCTTCAAAAGCCTCATACATCTTGAAATCTCTTCCCACATATTCCTTTCAGGATTTGGGAAATTTCATTCAAGCATATTTGGTTTTATTTCTTCCCAAAGGAAGGAATGTTGTTCGAAGATCATGGACCAGCTTCTACATCTAGTTTCGAGCATCTATCATTGGCTACACATTATGGAAGACTACATCGCCTCTTGTATTTCACTTTCTTTGAGATCTTCTTGGAGTAAAGAACACTGTAATATAGTAGTCTCATTTCTATGTTGGCATCCATTTTGAGGGGGGGTTTTGTTCTCACTGGGTTTTTCCTCTTTCCTCATTTCTCTTTTCTGGTTAGTTAGAATTAAGGGGGGGTGTTGAAGAATTTAATTCCAACAGTTCAATAAACTTTCGGTGCATTATTGCTGACTGTCACCCAGCACATGGAGAGTTGACTGTCAATCATAAACATGTTTTACATGGAAGTCACCGTCCAGTACAGCCTACCATCCACCTACTCTGCCGTCCAAAAGCCTCTCTTTTTACTGCAGATTTCAAGCATTTTGCACGTCTGCAAACCTTTGTTAACTAGAATATGCAATCTCATCTATAAATTTGTAGATGAAGGCATGTATTTGTAAGAGTGAGCCCAGATTTGGGTTTTCTTCATTGTAAAAATTCATTGCTGTTCTAATTTGTTCTGTTTCTTAAATTGTTTCATTTTCTCACAGCTAGATCTTTGAGCAGCATTAGCTGTAAATTTCTACAACACAACTATCAATTTATGTGAATTTGAATTTTACCGGATTTCCGAATATTAGATTAGATGACTCCAGCATCAAATGCATGAGAGGCACGACATTCTACCTATAAGAAACCTCCTATTAGAGAACCCCCACACAAGGGTACATTAGCTCTGGTGCAAATTGTACTTCTATCTGAGCAGAAGATAGAACACGTGAGATACCCCATAAAAGAAAAAGATGCCTGTCAATGCACGTACATATTGAGTGCACGTGCAGTTTCTTAGCAGCATCACAATAGAACAAATTCAATGTACGTACATATTGATATGAAAAGTTTTGAGTTTCTACGTCATATTATATTTTATTGTGGAGCTAGCTGTAAATCGATTGGAAATAATGTTGAAACCCATGACATCAATCTTGTGAGCTGATCTAGAATTAGCTGCCAGATTTCACACATTGTTCTGGTTAAACTAAATTAACGTTTTGATCTGTAGGCAAAATTACATTAATGCGGTTCTCAAAAGTCAAAATTTAGGGTTGCCCATTTGCGTCAGGAGCACTCATACACTGGTGAAAGATAAGACCACCTTGTTGTGCATCTTTAGTGAAAGTATTTCATCCCTAGGCAAAAATACCTTTACTGCTATACATTGCCTTTATTGATGAAATAATTCTTCATGAGTAACAACCTAGTTGATGATGAAATAAAACATTTGGACATTATTTAATACACTATTCTGCACCTTTTTTAGCCCCCATGCATCCTCTGAATTTGTATTGAGTAGCAATGTCTCCATTTTGTGATCAAAGTTAAACACATAACATATCAGCTTCTTGAATATCCGTCACTTGCACACCGTTTTGAATGCAATCAGTCAACACAATCTGTATAACTTCATTGGATCGTCACAGAAATAAACCTTGAGAAGCTCCTTGGAATCAACTAAATCTAACACACTTTCTCTCGTCTGCACTGAAAATAGATCGTATTTTTTTTAATGGGTCACCGATCGATTTGCACATTCTTTCTGTTTTTTTTCAAATTTACTAAAATATTATGGTCTACTGATTGTTTTCATGGGTGGAGGATTTAAATTGCCACAATGATGTGGATGGCATTAGTAAGATTGTTGGTTTGTTTTTCCACCAGAAGATGGGAAAATCAAATGGGTGGTGTTTGAGAAAAGAGCAGCAGAGAAACGAAAGGAAAACAGATTATTAAGCAACGTCATGAGAAGATGTTCTAAGAAGAGAATCAACTCCACTTGGGAGGAGGGGTAAATAGTAGCACTGTAGAAGTAAAGCTTGTGGTGTCCTGTAGATATAATTTGGTGCTTCAGTTGTTTATGTTAATAGTTTTAGCTGCTTCCGCTATATTCCATCCATCCAAGAGCTGGAAAAAATTAACACTAAATCTTATCTATCATTTATTAACTTCAGATCCATTTATGGTTCGGAAGCCTCAATTCTTGAATTTGTTATTATAAAAAATAAAGGGCTTGAACGGTCAAAATGTGTAACGAATAAAATTCGAACAATTTTAACAATAAACTCAAGAAACCAATTCCCTTGAGATCTTACCTTACGAAGTTAGTTACCGTCTCCTAAACATGATTACAAGATGGATGAGTAAATGTGAAGGGTTTAATGAGTAGATCACAAGAAACATTACAAGATTGTGCGATGAAGAAAAAGATACATAGATAAATTTGAAAAGGGTCTGAGATACAAGATTACAAAATGGATGAGTAAATGTAAAAGGGTTTAATGTGTAGATTACAAGAAACATTACAAGATTGTGCGATGAAGAAAAAGATACATAGATAAATTTGAAAAAGGTCTTGGATGTGGGTTATAAGAAGAAACATAATTGGATTGAAACATAATCTTGGTGGGAGAAGAGAAGAGAAGATAGCTAAGGAAAAGACAGCAAACATGTCAACTAGTTCTCACCGTTTCCCACTTAACATTGATGCCGGAAGCAGAATTGTGAAGCAAAAATTCTGGTTACATATTTCACGGCTGGCTGCAGTTCAGAGGCAACGCCCTCAGCTTTATGGGCAGATCGAAGAAGAGCTGGAGTGGGTTGATGTTAGCCACTACAAATCTGCACCTGACTAGCCAACTGAAGAAGAACAGTGGTTACACCGAATGCTTGGATTTCTTCAATCATCAGCAAATGGGATTCCAGCAAATGGGTTTCAACCAAAGACTTATGTGATTCCATTCAGAGGTTCCCTTCCTGGTGAGGTGGTATACTATGGCGGAATTCCAGAGGATGTGTGTATCTTACGGGTATATACTCCTTGGCCCTACCCCAAGTATTCCCTGCGGGATGAGCATCTCGCTGCTCAAGCTTTTTACAGTGACCAGCTTGCGGAACATCCACATGCCAGAAGAGAGAAGTTTTGGACTAAAGTTCAACACTACCGCGCCCGTGGTATTTCTTCTTTTTATTAAGCACTAGGAAATGTTTCTTTGCAGTAAGAAGTGGATTTGCCCCACTGTGAGATACAAATTTGTCTTTCCGTTAAATTTTTCATTTCTGTTACCCGAATTCAATAGTCTATTGATGGAGGAAGATTCAACACATAAAATACTGAAGAACAGAACAGAGTAAAAACAGAGTGGAAAAAGAGTATCGATCTTCTGAAATAATAATTATATATATATTAATGTCAAGTTTTTTCAGATTTACAGAGCTGCCAGTATGCTCACACTATCGCATATCTTGCAGAGACCGAGTATCTTCTGGACACAAAAACTAAGAAAGAAAATATTCTTGTTCTGTTTTCAAAATATTCTTCTTGAAGAAAGTTCTTGAATTGCCTGGAGAATAACCGAACGATTCAAAAAATTAGGGAAAAAACAATATAAAATACACGGCAGTTAATACAGTAGTTGGAAGAGGAAAAATGGTTGTCGCATGAGAGTGGTCACATGATCGCATGAATAAAATAATGCTCATGCGATCATGCGACAAGAGCATATTCGAGGGGACTCACGCGCTTGGAAACGAAAGCAAAAGTTGTCGCATGAAATACTGGTCGCATGATCACATAAACCAAATGAGAGTTATGTGATCATGCGAAAAGGTAAAGGGAGAGGGCCCCACACAAAAAAAAGATATCACAGGTGTGCACATAAAATAAAATCGGGCAAGCTTAAAGCAGTCGCATGATCGCAAAAATGAAAATGAAGCCTTGCGATCATGCGACAAAGCATAAAGACAAAAATAAATGTTGTGCAGGGGAAGGTAAAGCAGAAAAGCAGAAAGGGTGTGTGGTCGCATGATCGCAAGGGAGGAGAGAGAAGCCTTGCGATCATGTGACAAGGCAAAATGGTACGGCCGGAAGGTGAGGTATGTGCGTAGTAGACAGGAAAGATTAAAATGTCAGGCTGAAACCCACATCTGCAAACACAGCGTACTTCAACACTCCCCCTTAATCTTCACTGTTATATAAGTCTACAATACCGATTTCTTCTCGTAGATGTTCGAAAACATTCTTTGCCAATGGTTTTGTAAAAATATCAGCTAATTGTTCATTGGATCTGCAAAACTGAAGAAGAATGTCACCATTGTTAAACAATTCTCTGATGAAGTGATATCTGGTATCAATATGCTTGCTTCGTTTATGGAATACATGATTTTTGGATAAGGTAATTGTTGAATTGTTATCACATTAAATTTTCGTAGCTTCTTCTTGATGATGCCCCAAATCTGAAAGTACTCTCCTCAACCAAACTGCTTGACAAGATGCTAATGTTGCTGCTACATACTCTTCTTTAGCTGATGAGAGAGTAACAATTGATTATTTCTTTGATGCCCAAGAGATAGCACTGGAACCAAGATGAAAAATGTATCCAGAAGTGCTTTTTCTGTCATCCATGCTACCTCTCCAATCACTGTCTGTATAATCAATTAGTTTGTAATCATTTGAAAATGTATACAAAATTTCAAAATTCTTTGTTCCAGCTATGTATCTCAAAATTTTTTTCCCAATTTTCCAATGTGTTTCCTTTGATTTCTCCATAAATCTGGAAATAAGACTAACACCAAACATGATATCCGGTCTTGTGGCAGTTAAATACATGAGGCTGCCCACTAATCTTTTGAATAGAGTTGGATCTACACTTGGATCTTGATCATCCTTGCTAAGCTTCAGACCCAATGCAACTGGTGTAGGGGTTGGATTCACTTTTGTCATCTTAAATCTTTTCAACAATTCACTAGCATACTTGCTCTGACATATGAAGATTGTTTGACCATTTTGACTTACCTCCATGCCAAGAAAGTATCTCATGAGGCCCAAATCAGTCATATCAAATTTTTTTTTCATGGCTGCCTTGAATGTGTTAGTTTCCATATCTCCTATGAATATCAAATCATCTACATATAAATAGACTATCAAAATTTATCCTTCATCATTCACTTTGATATACAAGGTAGGTTCATTCCTGCATTTACTAAAATTATTATTTACAAAATAAGAATCTATTCTGTTGTACCATGATCTAGGAGCTTGTTTCAAACCATATAATGCCTTTTTCAATCTGCATACTTTATGTTCTTCTTCCAAAACTTCATAACCAGGCGGCTAACTTACATAGACTTCTTCTTCCAAAATTCTATTTAAGATTACTGATTTCACGTCCATTTGATAAGCTTTCCATTTGTTTTGAGCTGCAACAGATAGGACCATTCTTATTGTATCCATTATTGCCATGGGTGCAAATGTTTCATTGGAATCTATACCTGACTTTTGTGTAAAACCTTTTGCCACTAGTCTTGCCTTGTGCTTTACAACTTTTCCATCAACATCATACTTTGTCTTATAAATCTATTTTACTCCAATCACATCCTTGCCTTTAGGAAGTTCTACTAGATCCCATGTTTCATTCTTGTCTATTGACTGAATCTTTTCATCCATGGTTGTAATCCATTTGTCTTCTTTTATAGCTTCTTCAAAATAAATTAGATCAGCATGTGTTAACAATGCAAAATCATAACAAAAATCAACATTTTCAACTTCTTGAGTTTCATCATAAATCTCTCTAAGACTTATTGTCTTCTTTGATGTGTTTATGGACCTAGACCTTAAAGATGCAAGTGTAGGATCAGAAGATTCACTGCTGTTATTATTTGTTGTAGTGGGATTTGGAGTGCTAGGAGCTCTTGAAGGTGTTCTAGGTGCATTTGCTTGTGTAGGAGGATTTGCAACCTGAATTTCATCCTCTTCATTCTCTTGTAGAACATTAGGAGTGGTTGAATTTATTTTATCTATGCTACCATCCCATGCCTCTTCAATAAATTCAACATCATGATTTACTATTAGCTTATTTGTAATAGGATTGTACATCTTATATGCCTTTGAGTGTTCACTATATCCCACAAATATGCATTTTTCTCCTTTGTCATCTAATTTTCTTCTTAACTCTTGAGGTATCAACGAGTATGCCACACATCCAAAAACTCTTAAATGTGATATGTTATGTTTCCTTTTGCTCCAAACCTCTTCTGGTGTTTTATTTATCACTGTTTTTGTTGGACACCTATATAAAATATATACTGAACATGCAACAGCTTCAACCCAATATTCATTTGGTAAATGTTTTGTCTTTATCATGCTATGTGCCATTTCCATGATTGTTCTATTCTTTCTCTCAGCTACCCCATTTTGTTGAGGTGTATACCTTACTGTAAATTGTTTGTGTATGCCATTATCTTTGCAAAAAATTTGAAAATCAGTTGAGACATACTCTCCACCTTGATCAGTTCTCAATGTCTTGATAGAATATCCACTTTCTTTTTCAAATTTTGCCTTGAACTCCTTGAAAATAGCAAATGTATCAGATTTGAATTTTAAGAAATAAACTCATGCTTTTCTGCTGAAATCATCAATGAATGTTATGAAATAAAGTTTTCCACTAATGGAAGGTGTTTGCATAGGTCCACAAATGTCTGAATGTACTATCTCTAATGGTTGTTTATCTCTATATGATTCCCCAACCGAAAATGACTTCCTATGTTATTTTTCCAATATGCAACTTTCACATGTGGTTTTAAGTGGCTCTATTTGTGGCAACCCATATACCATTTTCTTCTTGTATAACAATTGTAATCCTTTGAAGTTTAAATGCCCAAGCCTTAAATGTCATAGCCAAGATTCATTTTTGTATGAGGCTTTAAAAGTTGTTTCAACAACCTTTTGCAAACCTTGTGGCTCTATCATTAATCTATTTTGAATTTTTAGTAGAAACATCCCGTTCTTTGTCATTTCTACTCTTGCAATCAGCCTATTGCTTGGTTTCTTATCTAGGATCACACATTCACCATTCTCAAAGTGTACTCTATAACTCTTTTGTACTAATTGCCCAATGCTTATAAGGTTCTTTTGTAATCGGGGAACATAGTAAACATCTGAAATTTGTTTATCTTTGCCTTGTTTTGTTTTTATGTTAATTGACCCTTTGCCCATGACTGAAACTCTTTGATCATTTCTCAATTTAACTTTTGATTTTACTGAATCATCCATTGTTGAAAACATTTCCTTCTTACAACTCATATAGTTACTGCATCCACTATCTAAGAACCACAGTTCTTTAGAGGTTTCTTGTGCTACATTGCATGCTATGAATATTGTGTCCTATTCACTAGTATTTGACTAATTTTCATTTGTGAAATGTGTCTTTTGCTTATTCAGATCATATTGCTTTTTCCTACATTCTGATGCATAATGCCCAAATTTGCTACAGTAGTAACATTGGATGTTAGATTTGTCATACCTTTCTCCTTGATGATAGCTTTGAGAGTGACTGCTCCCCCTTCCTCTTGTTGATGTAGAATGGGCATGTGGGCTTGATGGTGGTCTTCTAATTTCAAATTGGTGTTTTCTCTTCCTCCTCTTGATGAAAAATGTCCTCTGCCTCTGCTGTTGTTTGATCTCCCTCTTGACTTGCCAAATGAGAGCTGAGTCTTGAATGCATTTTCAAATGATGATAACCCTGTTCGGTTTAGTCTTTGCTCATGGACTAAAAGTGATCCCATTAACTTATCTACTGATAATATAGAAAGATCTTTGGCCTCTTGAATAACTATTACTACAGCATCAAATTTAGCAGGCAGACTTCTTAGTATTTTTTCCACAATCTTTTGATCTTCAACAGTGTCTCCATAGGACCTTAACTGACTTACTATTGGCATTGCATGAGTGAAAAAAATATCTATTGAATCTGAGTCTTTCATTTGTAATTTTTCAAAATCCCTTCTAAATATCTGCAATTTTGCCATTATTACCTTGCATGTGCCTTGGTATGCTGTCTACAGACTGTCCCATGCTTGTTTTGATCTTGTGGCACCTGCAACCTTTGGAAAGATTGATTCTTCCATTGCTTGTTGAATGAAAAATAGTGCCTTTGCATCCTTCTTCTTATTTTCCTTCAATAAATCCTTATCTTCTTGTGAAAGGGCCTGATATGCCTGTTGATTTGGTGGTTCAGGAAACCCATTTTCCACTAAATCTAAAACATCTTGTGAATGAAAAAGAGTCTTCATTTTTATGCTCCAATAGTCATAATTTTTGCCATTAAAGATTGGAATCTCAGGCTAAGAAATACTCCCCCTAGTTCCTGCCATGGTTTACCAGTAACACTTTCTCCTTTTTTATAAAACCCCTTTTTTTTATTTACCCAGAATAAAATTCATCCAGGAAACAATGCTCGAATCATTTTTGTGCTTCAATCTCTGGCAGACCTTTTCCCTTCAATAACAACATGCTCTGATACCAATTTGATGGAGGAAGATTCAACACATAAAATACTGAAGAACA
This sequence comes from Chamaecyparis obtusa, assembly GCA_027943335.1. Taxonomy (NCBI): domain Eukaryota; kingdom Viridiplantae; phylum Streptophyta; class Pinopsida; order Cupressales; family Cupressaceae; genus Chamaecyparis; species Chamaecyparis obtusa. The sequence goes on along the minus strand of BSBK01003660.1, from coordinate 73,109 downwards.
GAACAGAGTAAAAATAGAGTATCGATCCTCTGAAATAATATATATATATATATATATATATATATATATATATATATATATATATATATATATATATATATATATATATATATATATATATATATATATTAATGCCAAGTTTTTTCATATTTACAGAGCTGCCAGTATGCTCACACTATTGCATATCTTGCAGAGACCAAGTATCTTCTGGACACAAAAACTAAGAAAAAAAATATTCTTATTCTATTTTCAAAATAGTCTTCTTGAAGAAAGTTCTCGAATTGCCTAGAGAATAACTGAATGATTCAAAAAATCAAGGAAAAAACAATATAAAATACACTGCATTTAATACAGTAGTTGGCAGAGGAAAAATGGCTCTCGCATGAGAGTGGTCGCATGATCGCATGAATAAAATAATGCTCATGTAATCATGTGACAAGAGCATATTTGAGGGGACCCACGCACTTGGAAACGAAAGCAAAAGTTGTCAGATGAAGTACTGGTCGCATGATCGCATAAACCAAATGAGAGTTATGTGATCATGCAAAAAGGTAAAGGGAGAGGGCCCCACATAAAAAGAAGATATCGCAGGTGCACACATAAAATAAAATTGGGCAAGCTTAAAGCTGTCGCATGATCGCAAGAGTGAAAATGAAGCCTTGTGATCATGCGACAAAGCATAAAGACAAAAATAAATGTCATGCAGGGGAAGGTAAAGCAGAGAGGTGGAAAGGGTGTGTGGTCGCATGATTGCAAGGGAGGAGAGAGAAGCTTTGCGATCATGCGACAAGGCACAATGGTATGGCCGGAAGGTGAGGTATATGCGCAGTAGACAGGAAAGATTAAAATGCCAGGTTGGAACCCACATCTACAAACACAACATACTTCAACATCTATGACATTCTTGTGAAGATACAACATTCAGGTTATGAGAAAGTCAATCATCAGATCCAATTATATTACCTTTTCCTATAATGACAAGTGTGTGCACAGTTCTTCTGATTTGCAATTTATGTTAATGAATAGTTTTGCTTCTATACCATCTCGAAGATCTTCTAGAAAATGGTGTCTTTGAAATTCATGGGAAGATTCTTGAAAAAGATCTAAATAGTTTAATGTGCCCAATGGTTCTGTCATAAATGGGGCATGATATGTAAAAAGAGTATTCAAGAACTAGATTGTGGAATACCTTAATGCTACATAATGTTCATTCGTTGTTTCACACTGTACTGAATTCTCTTGAACATGTATTCTTTGGTTTTATGTATGAAATTCATTTGAATAATACAAACCCCATCTTCTGTATTATCAATTTAATCATGTTCTTATGGTGTGCAATTCATGTTAATGAATATTTGTACAATTTATTGGAAGATTCTTAGAAAAAGAACTGAGATAACATACGCAATGGATCTATCATAAATGAGGTACGGTATGCTTTATAGAACTTTTTTTTGCTATTTATTGCTTTTATTTAACAACAATAATAGTTAAATAGTATTCTCAAATTTTCATAGTTCATGAAATGTCTGTCAAATTCTGATTCTTGAACTACCCTTTACAACTCTCTCTACCCTAGATATCTGTCATCAGAATTCAATAGTCTATATGTATTTTGGCAGCGTCCATATAATAGTAATGCTTTTATGGCTTCTAAGGATCTTCCAGAAAATGGTGTCTTTTGTAATTCCATGGTAAGGTTCTTTAAAAAGGGACTGAGATAAATAAACTATAGTAATTTATTGTACTCAATTGTCTCCCATAAATGGATATGGTATGTATAAAGTATTAAGAAATGGATTGCACTTAATATTCATTCATTGTTTTTATTCTGATTAATGAGCTTTTGAAATATTTTTATTAGATTTTTTTTAATATTTATTTTTTGTTCACATCTGTTAATTTTATTTAAACTATAAATTTATTTTTAAGTATTATTTTAATATTTTTATCGATTTAATCATGTTCTTTTGATGTGCAATTCTTGTAAATGAATATTTGTACAATTTATTGGAAGATTCTTTGAAAAAGAACTGAGATAACATACGCAATGGATCTGTCATAAATGAAGTATGGTATGCTTAAACAGTTTTCAAGAATTAGATTATAGAACATTTTTATGCTTTATAATGCTTATTCATTGCTTTTATTTAACAACAATATTTAAATAATATTCACAGTTCATGAAATGTCTGTCAAATTCTCATTCTGGGACTACCCTTTATAATGTTGTTGGAAGACAAAGGCTATTGTGAGAGGGGGTGAATTAGAATAGGAAGGTTAGCAAAGAAAATGACTCACAAGGGAAGACACAAAATTTTGTGCTAAGTGGGAAACCCTCAAAACTATATGGTTTTGTGTAAACATTCTCATTTAATGCATAGTACATCATGTTTCATGCATGCATTTAACATACATAAAGGAACATAACAAATAGGTCTAAGCTCTGTGTGGCTTATGAATGTTAATTCAACTGCTACTCTTCATTTTAAGTACTCTGGCTTAATCATTTTGATTAGTACTGTGATATATGTTTTTGATAGGGGCAGATTAGACTTGGTGATTCTACTTTCAAACTATTTTAACTACTTTGACTGGTGCCATTAATGTGATGTTAATGTGTGTCTAATCTTTTATAATTTTTTATATTTATGACTAATTTCTAAAAAATATTAGGAAGGTACACACTCAATTTTTTATTTTTTTTAAATTAAAAGAAAAGCATATATATATATATATATATATATATATATATATATATATATATATATATATATATATATATATATATATATATATATATATATATATATATATATGTATGTATGTATGTATGTATGTATGTATGTATGTATGTATATATGTGTATATATGTATATATACATATATATATATATATATATATATACATATATATACATATATATATACATACATATATATGTGTGTGTATATATGTGTGTGTGTGTGTGTGTGTGTGTGTGTGTGTGTGTGTGTATGTGTATATATATATGTGTGTGTATATATATATGTGTGTGTATATATATATATATGTGTGTATATATATATATATGTGTATATATATATATATACATATATACATATATACATATATATGTATATATATATGTATATATATATGTATGTATATATATATATATATGTATATATATATATATATGTATATATATATGTATATGTATATATATATATATATGTATATATATATGTATATATATATATATATATATATATATATATATATATATATATGTGTGTGTGTGTGTGTGTGTGTGTGTGTATATTTATATATGTATATATATATGTGTGTGTGTGTGTGTGTGTGTGTGTGTGTGTGTGTGTGTGTGTGTGTGTGTATGTATGTATATATATTGCAAAAATATTAAGCATAAATTACATGGTGTTAGCTAATTTTTCACAAAAGAAATTTTTGAAATACTAAAATAATTTAACATTTTATGGGTAATACACCGTAAACTATGTTATTTTGTTTGACAAAAATAAGAGAACTTTTTGTTTTTCCCTTAGTTGAACCCCTTAATCTCTACCATTTTCAAAATATAAAATAGAAATTTAAAAAAAGATTTAGAGCATTACATCTTCAAATTTTAAGTGTAATTTCTTCAATTTCTCATCAAGATTGGTCTTTCTTAATTTTTAGAAAAAAGTGACCACTTAAGACCCTCTTTTGGTCCCATTTCCATGTGCATACCTTTATATATAATAAAGGGTTTGTAAGACACAACATTTGCCAAAGGATTTGTAAATGTAGTAGAAAACTTGATCTTTATTTTGAGGGAAATTCTATTATTTTCTTCACTTGAGTTGGAGTAGTTCTTGGATGGGTGATGTCTGGAGAAGTCTTGAAGCTTCAACCATTTTAGCATCACCTACACGAATCAGTGTTAAGTAGACCCAATCACGCTTTTGAGAGATGAGTTCATGTAGATATGGATCAATGCATTTAACTTAAAAACCACATATGTGAATCCTAACATTACAACATATTTTGGTACATTACAAAAATACCTCTTAACTTTTATTAAAAAAACAAAATAGCATCTATAATGAATGATGCATAAATCTCAACACTTGTTGAAGGTATTGGTAAACTTGTCAAAATTATAGACAAAATTATGTAAAATCTATGATAAGTATGGTGACTATATGATTAAGGAACAAAAATAAGAAGAAAAAAATGGGCATTATGGATAATCAAAAGTCTAGAACTATCAAGAAATAAAAATAACTAAGAGATATCTAGACTTCTTGTTGGGAGGAGTAAAAAAATTCCCTGTCAAAAAACTAGAACATCTCTACTGGCTTGTTTTATGTTCAAGGCCCCTCCCTACTTAATCTAAAAAAATTACTTGTTGAAGGTTTTGTAAATGAGGTAGTAAGGTTAGTGAGCTTAATCTTGGGGAAAAAATATTCTTTACACATGTTTGAGTTGGAGTAGTAGTTAGATGTGTGACGGCTTAAGAAGTTATAGCATTCCACCCATATGATCACCACCTACATGTAATGAGTGCTAAGTGGATGAATCATCCTCATGAGAGAAGTTTATCTAAACTACTACTCATGAAATATGAGTCATTGAGTTTGAGTCACAAACTACATATTTGCATCTTGATAAAAGAACATAATTTGATACTTAAGAGGCTCCACATTGAATGGATCAAAAGACAACACTTGATAACAATTTTGTAAATGAAATACCAATGTAACTGTAAGTGAATGTGATCTTCTAGAGAAAACTCCATAATCAAACACATATATGTAGGAAAATTAGCAATCCTTCACCCCTAGGAACATCACTTGAATATAGTAAATTTATCAATATATATATTCCTACAAAAATTAAAATAACTATGAGAGACCTCCTTTCTTTTGAGCCATTCATTGGTTAGAGAAAGTTGTTGCATTTAGGTATTGCCTCATAGTTCAAACAAATCAAGGAAACTTAGTGAATTTCAATTATTGAGTTGTTGAGCTTGGACCCCACTTTCAATTTTGGGTTCCAGATAGAAGTTGTTTGCATAAAACAATAAAAAAATTTTAAAAAATTTAGAAAATGGGGAAGGAGATTAAGGCTTTATAATAGCTCCTACTTATCATTTAAAATGAAAGGGGAATTATAATGAATGGTTCACAAGGCTCAACTCTAGTTGAAAGTTTTGTAACTAAGGTAGTAGCTAAGTGGTCTTAATCTTAGAGAAAGCTCCATTGTTTGCACATGCTTGAGTTGAATTAGTAATTGGATAGGGTGATATCTTGAGAAGTTCTAGTGTTTTAGTGAGTTTGATGCAAAAACTACATAGTTGAATCTTGATAAAATGACATAATTTGATACTTAAGAGACTCAATAGTGAAAGATTCGAAAGACAACTCTTGATAAATATTTTACAAATAGACTTGATCTTATAGTAAGCTCTATGATTAAATACACTGATTTGAAATATTACTTAAATGAATAACCTTTTGATAAGTCCTAATTCTTCAAGCCTACAAACATGACTTCAATAAATTAATTAATATTTAATCCTTCATATGCTTGTAAAGTTGAATGGTGGACCTAGAACTTATACTCCAATCTTAAATAGCTACATAAATTTGTATAAAACACTTCATCAAAGGAGATCTCCTTGCCTATTTGCTTCCCCTCCATGTAATAGCCATTCAATGGTTTGGGCAAATTGTTGCATTTGGACTTTGCCTCGTAGTCTAATCAAATCAAGGAAATTTGGCAGTTTGAAATTCGTTGAATTTGGATTTTGCTTCCAGTTTTGGGGTCAAGTCAGAAGCTAATTGAATACAATGATGGAAAAGCTTGGAAACCTGTGAAGCGGGGAATGGTAACATCTCGGCTAGGGTTGTAATTGCAGTTGCAGTTGACACAGCACATTTAATTCAGCATTTTCCAATTGCAGGTATTTGTACTGAAGTCCTTGAAGTGCGCAATGGAAGAAGAACAACTTACAGCGGCACGCACAAGAGTGGGGTGGATAGGAACATGCGTAATGAGTGCAGGCCGCTGGCTACAAAATCACCCTTTACGCTAGCACACCAGCCAAAATTTCAGCCCTCTGCCTCAATGGCGCCGCCTCCGTGGAATCCCCCAGGGCTGTGGGCGAACGGAGCGACGTTGTCTTCACCATAGTAAGCAACCCTTCCGATGTCCGCCAGGTCATGTTGGGAACCAACGGGGTTCTTACAGGTCTCGCCCCTGGCGGCATCATCATCATCATCATCGGTAAATATATGATTAATGCATTTGGAGGACTGGGGAGGATTACGAAGGTGGGCTAGGTATATTGTGGGCAATTCAGAACATGAGAGAGGTTCAACGATTTGAGCTTTACTTTGTAGGTACATATAATTTGAGTGAACCAGTCGCTTCAGAAATTTGTTTTGTTGCAGGCCATCACCACCAATACCATGTTGGCTGAGGCCATATGCATTATGGTGAATATTATGTGGAGATGAGGCCTCTTCTTATATTGTACACATTTAGCTTTGATTTGTTTAAATGGCCGGTTCTGCACTTGACTGTGTCCTGTCTCTGACTGCTTTAATGTCAATAACCTGTCAAACTTTATCTGCATTGTTAAGTTTGGTGAATGTTCATATTACCAACCGTCACACTTTAATAATATCAATAACATATCCTTCCCCCCTGATCTCCATTAAAACTGCTCTCACAGTCTGCAATTTCAAACCCCCTAGCCCTTAGTCAATGCAAAGCAGCTCTCCCTGCATAGAAGGAGATTGTGCTTTAGAGGTAAATTCATTCATGGATGTTCAGGCTCTGACTATACCTGTTCAAAACCCTCTCTGTTTCATTTTGTCACAGTGCTTTCAATGCGTGTTTGAAACTCTTTGTTTCAATGTGTTACAGCATTTTCTTTGCAATGGCCTAATGTAGTATATAAATAGTAGGGGATCTTTATAATGAGAAACTCTTTTGAAATAGGATATCCATTGTCCTAAATAAATATCTCAGTTGTCATTTTTGAGATGTGCGGATAAAATGAAAACAAAACTACAATTATATTCAAGAACCATTAGCATCCTGTTGGCTCTTAAACTTGTTCTCACACGGTGCCAGGTTTACACTGTGATTGACAAACTGATTAGTCTTTGCTCCAAAGTCTGACAGGGAAAAGTGCCAATTGATGAGGACCGAGGGCATCCTCCTTCTGCTTTGAGCTCTACATCACTCGGGCGGGTATTGCTTCATCTGCACACTCATGACTCTTCTTGATGATTGAAAGCCCTGTAGATGTATTATTGTGGAATAGTTACCAGACTCCTATAGGTATCATGTACCCCAATGAAACCAAATCTGATGCAATAACCTGCTTACATGTAATAAGTCTGATAACCAGAGACCTACACTAACAGCAAGAAAGGGAAAGGGTGGGACTGAATGGAAATGATTTTAAATGGACTGAAAGGACCCCTGAGATGCCCTAAGTCTCTCATAGACCAGTGTCTTATCCAATGGGCCACAAAATCAAATACCCTACTGCAAGAGATAGCTATGAAATAAGGAAACAATATACCCAATGTGTTGATGCCTTACATCAATCACACACTATGACTAAACCTCAACTTAGCACCCACCTATGTATTTAAGTATGTTATTATCCATTCAAAGGATTTTAACCCTCCCCTTAGAAGAGACCTATAAATAAATAATACATTAACCAGCATCCACTGGAAGACAAGCATGAAATATCTTTGACACCTCAGCTCATACATACATAGACACTAACCCTGAACCAGTTATCCTTGCGAAGACAACTCCACTTGCAAGCACATAGGCAGTGCAAACAGAAAAATCAAACACCCTTGATGTATGATTAATGAATCCAGAATTCAAATGGAGATAGCTTGGTAACAGTAAGAATATATTAAATCCTCACACATAAGATAAATCTGTTACAATATGCATTGTATTCTCTAAACCAACAAGAGAAAGAGGAACACTCTATATGCAGAGAGAAGGAGAAATCTATAGAACAGAACCTTTCACTAGAACTAGAAAGAAATTCTAAGCTAGAACTCATTCAAAGTCAAAATTTTTATAATTTATACCACTAGCTGCCTTGGAATCTTAAACTAGTAGGATGCAACAAGCTACAGGCAGCTAGGGCTAAAGTTTCACCCACCAAAACAATCAAATCAGAATTCAAAACAATTTATCACAATTCGGAGGGGAAAACACTGAACCCTGCAAGCAATTAACACTTGATCTTCAATCATGAAAGAATCTCTGAAAGGCACTGAAGATCAATAAAAAATCTACAAAACTCAACTAGAAGTGACCCTGCAACTGCTTTTGGTACATTTCATTTACTCCCCTACGGCAAGACACTCCTCTTCTGCAATCATCTCACACCTTGGAGCACACTAAAAATACTAAACCAATCGCTTCTCACCAAACAGGGTCGTTTCTGCATTGAATTCAATAAAAATGGTACCCTCTATCACTGGAAACACACAAAAATTTAAACTCAAACTGCAACGGTCACCATGCAATTCACGGGATTTACACTCTTTAACTATTTGCCCCTAGTCGCACAATCATGCGGTCACCAACTTAACCGCCACAGGAAAATGGGCTTCATCTTATGCTTGGTCACATGATCGCAAGGCATCAAACTAACCTTTGCGATCATGCGACTGCGGTCTCCTAGCCATGGTCAACGGTCACAGACCCCGCTGAAAAGTCCTCGGCCACCTCATAAATCCATCGGCAAATGAAAAATTAAGCATGTCAGCAGCACGGCACCATGGACCCACCTAACTCCACAGCGGTGCCATCAGTGGTTGCATGATTGCATAGCTAGGAAACGGGCTATGCGAACATGCGACAAGCCTCCACGTAACTACCATGTCACCGAAAACACCGGCCCCACTTTATTTGGTGAACTGGCGACCGAAGAACTTTTGCCAGTTCGTGAAATACTGTCCACCATCACTAAAAAACTTAGCAATCACGCGACCACTTTTCACTGAATCACCAAATGAACTAGCGAATCACGTTTTATTGCGTGAACGTGTGAACACAATGAATTTTGTTGGCATCACCAAATCTCTATCCATTCTGGCAAACCTTAGACTCCACCTGGGTCTGCTCGATGCCACATGTCACACCACCATTTGCGATAACCGCCAAGTCACCTGACACAAGACCCACCGCCGAGGAAAGCCTTACCCTTTTGGGAAGATCGAACGGTGGTCGCATGATGGCAAAGGGGAGGAATATTCCTTACAATCATGCGGCAACCGTAGATCTCCCTGCATTGTCACTCTGCTTAAGAAATATCGGGCCCACCAACTAATTGCCAAGCATTCAGCGACTATGCGACAAACCGCCCGCCAGGTCGTTGAATGTTAGCCAATAACCGCCAAACACTCGAAGATCGCGCGACTAACAGTCACCGAGTCGTTGAAGGATAGGCACCTAACTGCCAGAAACAAGAGATTGTGCGACAACACAGTTGCCAAGTCCCCGAATAAGAGATGTAACCGCCAGGAGATCTGGAGAATGAGCGACAAGAAACCCTGCAAGGACTGGGTCCCACCATCCATCGCACCTACGCAGTTAGGACCAAGGTCGAAAACACACAAAGTATTTGACATAGAGAATGACCGAAAACACATAGAATTTTTGACGCTAAAGGATAAGTGCACAAAAGCAGGAAGCACAGGGTCAAAAACAACACACAGGTCGAAAACATCATGGATTTTAAAAAATATTGTGGGTTTTCGACACTGAGGCAGATTTTGAAATTATTTTCTAGCCGACCTTAAAACTTTAATATTTCAAGATTTTGCAATTCATCATGTGCAAATTGGATTGGAGCAAGGTGAAACATTGGAGAACACAGGGCTAAGGGCATTTCAAGAAAACTTGCAAGGAAATACACCATTTTCATAAGATTTTGCAATGACAGGAAAATGGACTAACACATCCAACCATTAGCATCCAACCCTATTTGTATGTCTGGACATATTCATAAGTTGTTTCAGTAAAACTTATCGCACTCTATTAATGCATGTTTCTTGATTTATTCTACATTCTCTAGGTGTTTAATTGAAACATAAATTTGTTGGCGGGCCGAGATATAAACTTATCATTATTCAGTAACAACGGGGACTATTCTCAAGGTCAAGACTGATTTTAAAGTTGAATGTCTAATTTGTAATAGTACCCAACCCTAACTATTAACAAAGAAATTCAATAAGTTGAGCAGTCGATCCTAACTACTGTTAAAGAAACCAAATGCACGTATTCAGCCTATACATAACACAGAAAGTGATTTAACCCAAGTCTTGTGGAGATCAAATATATTTTTCTGCTCTCAAGATAAAAGCAAAGTTATCAAAGTGAAGACCTTAACAATTAACAATTAAGGTTGAATACCTAATTTATATTAGTCTCTAACCCTAACTACTAACCAAGAAACTCAATAGGTTGAACATCTGATCCTAATAATTATAAAGAAATTAAATAATTTTTTTTTCTTTGAAGATAAAAAGACATGCATCTAAGAGAAAGTGCTTCGTGCATCTAAGAGAAAGTGCAATTTTCTTTTGATTCTATTTTGGTTAATTACATTTGGTTAATATATTTGTTGGAGATTTTGGTGATAAAGAAACATTAACTATCATGAAATATTTTGTAATTAACTAGCTTTTAAGTACTGGAAATAAAGTTAAAATTAGATCTGAAAAATATCACCTATATGTATTACTCAATGACAATAATGATGATCATTTGATTGTTTTCGCTTTTGATTTGCCCTCCTCAAACTTGGTGTATCCTCCACCTCTTTTGAGGTTCTAGACTATTGAAAGATATTGTAGCAATTTGTCCAAGGGATGAAGATAGTAAGTTAAGTGGGATGGAATGCAACTATTCAGACTTGAAATTAAATAACTATCCTAAGACACTTCCTAAATTGATTCACACTTCTTTTATTCAAAACGCTGGATTAAAGGTTCTGGTTCCTGTCACAATTACTAGGACAATGCATATTTGTTGCACATGACTCGTGAACAAAAGATCAACTCATAAACTAGAGAATTCAAAGATAAATTCATAATCCATAAAACTCGATATCAAAGAGAAAAATTATTATTAGTACTTGCCGATAGGCTAGCAAGTACTATTGCATCACTTTTTGCATTTCTTCTATTAAGTAGCGATTGAAACCAATTCTTTGCACCAATTATAATTTAGTATTTTCTTATTTTGTTAAAAATAACACATTCTATAGTTTAAATGTTAATTTTTTAAGTTTATAATTTGTAAAAATTATTTTTTGATGATATGATTGGCTAATACATTTAAGCTCTTATTACTGGAGTGAACCAATTAAAATGTACCATGTTTGTTATTTATTGTATATGAAAATTGTGCATTCAAATAATACAATCTAATTTATATATCATTTGATTTTATTTGGTTTATGGTTTACAACTTTTTAGATACTTATTAAGAGATTGATAAGTTTTTCCTTATATTAAAATAATATTTCTATTTTTGTTGTATTATAAAACATTGAATTTTTTGGATTTATTTTAATATATATTATATAAATTTAGATTTAATAGAATAACATTATAATATTGTTGAAAAAGAGTTATTTGGACTAAATAATTAATATTAAAATTAATTATAAGTAGAACTATTTTACAATTTAAATTAATTATAAATGATATTTTATAATTATTTATAAAATTTGCTTTATGGTTTACAACTTTTTAGATACCTATTAAGAGATTGATAAGTTTTTCCTTATATTAAAATAATATTTCTATTTTTGTTGTATTATAAAATATTGAATTTTGTAGATTTATTTTAATATATATTATATAAATTTAGATTTAATAGAATAACATTATAATATTGTTGAAAAAGAGTTATTTGGACTAAATAATTAATATTAAAATTAATTATAAGTAGAACTATTTTACAATTTAAATTAATTATAAATGATATTTTATAATTATTTATAAAATTAAAAATATTATTAGAACTATAATTATAGTCATTTTATAATTTTTTATAATTAAATAATTACTTTACATATAAATTAAAATTAAAATTAAACTTAGTTATAAATTATTATAATTAAAAATTCACTTTAAATATAAATCAAAATTAAAATAAAATTTATTTATAAAACTAAAGGCAAGTACTTGGCCACTATGTGGCACTTGTTTACAAAATGAACTTAATATTATTTATGTGAGTTGTTTATTTACATTATGATTGAATAGGTTGATGAGCTGTAAGATGCGTCTCTATATTTAAAAATCTCACATATATAATTTTTAAAGTATTTCAAACATGAATAGGTTGATGAGTTGTAAGATGTGTCTTTATATTTAAAAATCTCACATATATAATTTTTAAAGTATTTCCAACATAATTTTTCTTGTTAAATTAATATTTGCTTTTTCTTTATTGATTGTTCAAAAGCAACAAAGGACTACACCCATTTATATTAATATCTCAGAAATTTACATACTGTGAGATATCTAGTGGATTGTATTAATTGACTACAATCTAGGACAAGTATCAAAATGTCCCTCCTTACTTAGGACTGCATATATTAACAAAAAGAACCATATGACCTGTTGGTGTTTGAAAACTCTTATGCCACTTAGAGCTGCCAATATGCCTTGAGGCTAATGTTAGGACTGGTTAAATCCAAGTGTGAAAGCTCTGCAAGGCAACTGGACCAACTATAGGGTCTTAATATGCCCTCTTCTGCTTCTAGCTCTGCAAAACCAAGGCGGGTGCACCTAACCTAGTATAAAATATACTTCATACACCAAGAACTAGGTTTGAATAACAAATAATAGGATAGTAAGAAAGTACTAAGTGTTAACCACACACTCGTTGACTCTCCATTACTATGGGTAAAATGGCGCTTGTGACCTCAAAACTATGAGGGATTGCAGGATTGGAGATATTAAATATAATTGGGTTTCTTGCAGGATGCAGACAACCATGCAACACTTTGCATTAGCACAGGGATACTAGCTTAAGATCAGTGCCTTATCCATTGGGCATCACACCTGAAGTGAACATGGAACACAAGGACAACTACTAGATTCATCTGAGAATCCAAGCCATAAACACAGTTAAACATCTCTTACACTACTTACAAATATCCTTACTGATTGGACCAAATGAACCTATGCTTCACTCAGAGACTTTTAACCTGATTCTAAACCAAGGCTAAGAGATGAAACATATACATAAGCAACCAAATGCAATGAGCAAGAAAACTTAGAATTCATTAATAGCAACTAAAGGAGAGATCCAAGACTGAGAAACTATATTAAGTATGTGGATTCAAATCTCTGCATTACAAGTTGATTCAGAAAACACCATAGACAATATGCAAAAGATACATGAGGTTTTTACCTAATGTTGATACAACCACTGGAACTAACAAAATTCAGAACCCTTGACAAGTCAAAAAATTGACACTTTATACCATTAGCTACCTTGGAAACCCATAACAAGTTGCAACAAGCTACGGACAGCCAAGGCCAGGGTTTCACCCACCACACCAACCAGAGATAGCCAAAAATTCAATGTAGGGGCAGGAAACACAGGCAACCTCGAGAAAACAAATCTCAGGCAGATCTACAATTACGAGCATCATTGAGATCAGGACAGAAAACTAAGAATTTCCATGAAAACCAGTACAAACGGCCACCTGCAAACACACCTCGAGCACAAAATAGTCCTTCATACAGCACAAAAGTCTCTACAATCAAGTAACGGGCCTCTGGACCACTTTGCAACTACTGGCACCACCAAACCAATCAAAATCCATCGAAGAAACCATAAATTTTGGTACTTCTTGTCGCAAAAACTCTCTGCAAGAATCAAATTTGAAAAGCAACAATCACCTTGCATTTCACGGGCTTTATGCTCTTTAACTATTTGCCTTTGTCGCGCCATCACACGGTCATGAACTTCACCGCCATAGGAAACCGGGCTATATATGTGCTTGGTCACATGATTGAAAGGTACCAAACTAACCTTTTCGATCATGCAATGGTAGCCTCTTAACTGCGCAATGCCGACCACCAACCACCCTGAGAAGTCCTTGGCCCCACCACTAGTCACCAACCAATCAAAATCAAGCACGCCGGCAAGACCTGCATAGTGGACCTGCCCTAACTCTGCATCTGTGACGTCAGATGGTTAATCGCATGATCGCATAGCCCGGGGATGGGCTATGCTAACATGTGACAACCTATAATCTGAAACTGCCAGCACAACCACCGCCGCTAAGTCTTAACATAAAATGTCAGTCGCATGATCACATAGCCTTGAAAAAGGCTATGCAAACATGCGACTAACCATTAGCATTCACCACCGAATGCCAAACATGCTCGGGCACTGCAAACACAAGTCCCACCGCAAACCCCCTGCCACCAGGCATACCGGCAACCAATCAGAACTCAGCACATCACCACCGTGGATGCCATACTAGCACCTACCACCAGGCCCCAGGGACATGTGTCGACTGGTCACATGATCGCATAGCCAAAAACTGGGCTATGCGATCATGCGACAGCCAACCAAAGGCAGCCACATCACCACCGCTGACAGCGGGCCCACATCACCAAACCCATTGGCACCCAATCGAACGGTGGGTGCATGATTGCATGGGGTGAGAATATTCCATGCGATCACACGCCGACTGTAGATCTTCAATCTCTGACACCGGGTAAAGAATTGGGGACCCACGGACCAACCGCCAAGCATTCAGCGACTACGCGACTAACCGCCCGCCAGGTTGCTGAATGTTAGGGGATTAATAGCTAGAAACCAGCGACCAGGAGATAACCACAAGTCGCCAAGTCACGGAATGAAGACATAACCGCCAGTCAGCCGAACAACAGGAAGAACTGGGACCCACGCGGACAAGTGGCAAGTGGTCACATGATCGCATCTCAAAAAAGTTTGACATGCGGCCATGGGACAACTAATCAGGAAGAGACTTTTAAAACCTGGGCCCACCACCCATCGCACTTGCGCAGTTAGGAAACACCAGAAAACAGGAAACTATGAGGTCGAAAACACACAGGGTTTGACACAGCAAAAGACCGAAAACACACAGAGTTTCCATGCAGACCAAAAGATAAGCGCACCAAAGCTGGAAGAAATAAGGTCAAAAACAACGAAGGTTTTCAAATAGACCGAAAACATCATGAATTTTTAGAAACATTGTGGGTTTTCGACACTGTGGTAGATTTTGAAACTATTTTCTTGTAGACCTTGAAACTTGAATAACTTTCTGGATTTTGCAATTCAGCACGTGCAATCTGGGTTAGATCAAGGTGACATAGTGAAGAACACAGGGTAGGACATTTTACAAAAATATTTGTAGGCAGGAGGCCATTTTCAAAGGACTTTTGCTATGACAAAAAAATGGCCTAACATGACCGATGACTACAACTACCCTTATATAAAAAAATAAATTAATGGACACATACATATGACCCCACCGAGATAACAAAACCAAAAGAAAAAACTACCCTATTTTGACATGGTTTTTCTTTCAACTTTACTCTTCACTACATTGTTCTTGCAAATTTATCCTTCACTAGACACAAGGGATCACATGTCGTGTGATCCTCCATCTCCACTACTACAATATCGACCACTTCTTCATCCTTGAGCTCCTTTTTGATCTCCTCATCCAAGCACTTCAGAGCTCTCATCACTGCCAAGGGTCTTAAGCACCATGTATTTGCAAAACCAACCATTCAGGTGCAAGGTCTAGCAACTGCTTCAGGAACCTGTGATTCTTTTGACCCTTTCTTCTCAACATTAACTCAAATTATTTTAAAAGAAACATAGTTTCCTATGTGAAAGATAAATAAAAGATTTAAAATCAACTTAGATACAACCTCACAAATTTAGAATTTGTATAAATTATTGAAAAACTTTAATACTCTTAAAAAACTAAACTTCATAAAAAGTGCAATTAGAATAACATATTTATATGGATTTCATTCTAATAAGTTTAAACTGTTTCTTATGAACATATATAGACAACTATTATGTAAATTGAAATTAATTCATAATTCATAATTTTAAAGTTCCAATAATATATCTGAATTCCAATGTTATTTCAAAATAGTGTGTGAAGTTGAAATTTTAAGAACGAAATTAAAAGATAAACTTGAATTGTTAGAATAAATCTAAGAAATCAAAACTTATAGAGTGCAAGAAATAGTACAAATGAGATGGATGAAGATTGCCATATTAAAAAGATGGAAAAAAGAGAAGATACTGATAATAGCTTAGAAAAATTTTCAATTGATACAGGAGTATGAGCGACACAAATCTTACATCGTGAAAAATGTCCTAGGCAAAACCATTTGCAATCAAAAGACCAGAACTGTGAGCAAGAAAGAAGGATTCTTTCTTTATTCAGTCAATTAGTGTCGATTTAAAGGCAATAGTGATACTGATTTAAAAGCAACACAAATCTTACAACACAAAAAATCCCCTCAACAACATGATTTACAATCAACTGAAATCAAGTAAGAAAATTTTAGTGAAGATTATTAAGCCTCTCAATAGCAGTGATATAACCTTGAGATCCCAACTGTCCATCACCATCAACCGCCATGGAAATGTTGGAGTAAATTATTTAACCTATTTACTCATTATTTAAGTTTACTTAGGTCAACTCATAAATGAGTTAGATAGATATCTTTGAGTCCAATTTGGACTCTATCATATCCTAGAGGATATTGTAGAGTTCTATCAGAACTCTACCTCCTCCAAGTTGAGACACTTGTCTCAACCCTATCCTTTCTTTCTACCAGCTCTTTCCTATTTAAGCAAAGCCATTGTATGTTTATTCTCACCTCATTTCAATAAAATATAGTGTTGAATACTTCTCTCTTCTAGTGGATGTCTAAGGACTGGGTTCTGGGTATAGGATAGTTTATCCTAACATGGTATAAGAGCCTAAGTCTTACAACTCTTTCTAGTTTAGAGAGTTTTTTCAGTTTTGAGTTTTTCGTGAGGTCCTTGGTTTCTCTCGTTTGAAATTACCAATGTTTTATATAGATACTATGATGGTGTAGCCAATTGCATTTCCATATAGATTGGCATACTGTGTGAAGCCGCAGAGCCATATTTGGGTCTTTCCTAAATTTGCTTTCACAACATCCATGTAGGTGTAAATTATTTTTCCTTTGATTGGATTAGGAGACCAGTAGCAGTTTGTAAGTAAGGTGGAGCATATTTCCTAGTAGAGAAAGGTTGTCTATCATTGGCCATACTAGTGGCCCAAGAGGCATCCTGTTCCCTTTAGCTCTTACTAACCGTGGATCAGCTGTGCTAAATTCATGGTCTCCATCAACACTAGCAATCAGATGACTTGCATTAAATGAAGGTGAATTGGAAAGCATGTTTGTCAGGCTGTATTTGTAGATCTAGAACCCACTATTATAGATGAAATTTTCCCCTTCTAGAGCCCCCATCGTGCTAAATACCCAGCATGACCCACATGCACCCTGAGCCTTATCCTCAGGCAGATCATTGATATGAAGAATGGGGACATCATGAGCACTAGATCTGTTGGACTTCATTGCCTTGTGCCCCAAATATTGATGTTGGAACTCCTACTCTATCAAATTAGAGAACTTTGTGATGCCATGAATAGAGCTTGGATCCAACTTCTAGTATTCCAAAGCTCTGAATAGATTCACCTTGAAGACACAAAATTGATAGCTCAACATGGCATGTATGCACTGAACATGTACCATGAAGTCTTCCACATGGAGCATCTTATCAGATTCAAAGAAGATGCGGCTAATAACTTTGTGGGTGGTGATTATACCATTGGCAAAGAGATCGCAGACCTTTGCTTAGACCGTATCAGGAAGTTTGCAAATAACTGCACTCATCTCTCTTCCTTGCTGTGCTAGTTAATTGTTGGAGTGCAGTTGAAAGCTTCAAGAGTGGAGCCTAGCCTATGTAGTACCCAGGCTTTGATAGTGCAATGGGTGCTTTGTAAGTGGCTCCCCACACACCCCCAATGCTGGCTCGCAGTGAGATCCTAGTGGAGACCTTCGTATGTTTCTTGGTTATCCTTGACCTATGTGTACTTGCAAAAGGGGCACAAAAGAGGGATCCCAAAGGGTATCCCATGTGACCATTGTAATATAGCTAACATTATGCCTAAATTCTTCTTGATGATTACTAGTGCTGCCAGTCATTCGAGTTAATGTGATCACAGTCATGCTCAGTCAATTTCATTAAATCTCTTGTCAAGAAGACTACTTGATAGGCCGATGTGGAGATCATTTTTGGTGGGCAGTCTTATCTTTGGTAAGCCACATAGGTTTTTTTTTCAAACTAGAGGAAACATTGATCATTGGAGTCATGTTTGTCAATATTGATATTGGTATAGCTCAATGCCCATCTTCTTTCCATGTTGATGCTGTTGGTTTCTAGGTGGCTCTTCTGATTTGCTAGCGCAGACTTCAAAGACCACATGACCAAAATTTAATGGCTTGTAAAAGAGGTCAGTGCCGTTACTGAAGTTGATGGCCTTTATAGTTTTTTGTCAGCTTGTGCAGGATCAGAATAGGTTCTTTGGCATATATGATCAATACACGATGGTGCCATTAAGGAACATTAATTTTACTCAACCACCTGATCTAGAGGCAGATTCATTTCTTTGAGAAACATTTAAGAAGGTGATAGTTGTTAGGCCATTTTTCTGTCATAGCAAAAATCTTGTGAAAATGGCCTCTTCCCTGCAAATTTTTTTGTAAAATGTCCTGCCCTATGTTCTTCATGGGTAAAATGGCGCTTGTGACCTCAAAACTATGAGGGATTGCAGGATTGGAGATATTAAATATAATTGGGTTTCTTGCAGGATGCAGACAACCATGCAACACTTTGCATTAGCACAGGGATACTAGCTTAAGATCAGTGCCTTATCCATTGGGCATCACACCTGAAGTGAACATGGAACACAAGGACAACTACTAGATTCATCTGAGAATCCAAGCCATAAACACAGTTAAACATCTCTTACACTACTTACAAATATCCTTACTGATTGGACCAAATGAACCTATGCTTCACTCAGAGACTTTTAACCTGATTCTAAACCAAGGCTAAGAGATGAAACATATACATAAGCAACCAAATGCAATGAGCAAGAAAACTTAGAATTCATTAATAGCAACTAAAGGAGAGATCCAAGACTGAGAAACTATATTAAGTATGTGGATTCAAATCTCTGCATTACAAGTTGATTCAGAAAACACCATAGACAATATGCAAAAGACACATGAGGTTTTTCCCTAATGTTGATACAACCACTGGAACTAACAAAATTCAGAACCCTTGACAAGTCAAAAAATTGACACTTTATACCATTAGCTACCTTGGAAACCCATAACAAGTTGCAACAAGCTACGGACAGCCAAGGCCAGGGTTTCACCCACCACACCAACCAGAGATAGCCAAAAAATCAATGTAGGGGCAGGAAACACAGGCAACCTCGAGAAAACAAATCTCAGGCAGATCTACAATTACGAGCATCATTGAGATCAGGACAGAAAACTAAGAGTTTCCATGAAAACCAGTACAAACGGCCACCTGCAAACACACCTCGAGCACAAAATAGTCCTTCATACAGTACAAAAGTCTCTACAATCAAGTAACGGGCCTCTGGACCACTTTGCAACTACTGGCACCACCAAACCAATCAAAATCCATCGAAGAAACCATAAATTTTGGTACTTCTTGTCGCAAAAACTCTCTGCAAGAATCAAATTTGAAAAGCAACAATCACCTTGCATTTCACAGGCTTTATGCTCTTTAACTATTTGCCTTTGTCGCGCCATCACACGGTCATGAACTTCACCGCCACAGGAAACTGGGCTATATATGTGCTTGGTCACATGATTGAAAGGTACCAAACTAACCTTTTCGATCATGCAATGGTGGCCTCTTAACTGCGCAATGCCGACCACCAACCACCCTGAGAAGTCCTTGGCCCCACCACAAGTCGCCAACCAATCAAAATCGAGCACGGCGGCAAGACCCGCATAGTGGACCTGCCCTAACTCTACATCTGTGACGTCAGACGCTTAATCGCATGATCGCATAGCTTGGGGATGGGCTATGCTAACATGTGACAACCTACAATCTGAAACTGCCAGCACAACCACCGCCATTAAGTCTTAACATAAAATGTCAGTCGCATGATCACATAGCCTTGAAAAGGCTATGCAAACATGCGACTAACCATTAGCATTCACCACCGAATGCCAAACATGCTCGGGCACTGCAAACACAAGTCCCACCGCAAACCCCCTGCCACCGAGCATACCGGCAACCAATCAGAACTCAGCACATCACCACCGTGGATGCCATACTAGCACCTACCACCGGGCCCCAGGGACATGTGTCGACTGGTCACATGATCGCATAGCCAAAAACTGGGCCATGCGATCATGCGACAGCCAACCAAAGGAAGCCACATCACCACCGTTGACAACGGGCCCACATCACCAAACCCATCGGCACCCAATCGAATGGTGGGTGCATGATTGCATGGGGTGAGAATATTCCATGCGATCACGCGCCGACTGTAGATCTTCAATCTCTGACACCGAGTAAAGAATTGGGGACCCACGGACCAACCGCCAAGCATTCAGCGACTACGCGACTAACCGCCCGCCAGGTTGCTGAATGTTAGGGGATTAATAGCTAGAAACCAGCGACCAGGAGATAACCACAAGTTGCCAAGTCACGGAATGAAGACATAACCGCCAGTCAGCCGAACAACAGGAAGAACTGGGACCCACGCGGACAAGTGGCAAGTGGTCACATGATCGCATCTCAAAAAAGTTTGACATGCGGCCATGGGACAACTAATCAGGAAGAGACTTTTAAAACCTGGGCCCACCACCCATCGCACTTGCGCAGTTAGGAAACACCAGAAAACAGGAAACTATGAGGTCGAAAACACACAGGGTTTGACACAGCAAAAGACCGAAAACACACAGAGTTTCCATGCAGACCAAAAGATAAGCGCACCAAAGCTGGAAGAAATAAGGTCAAAAACAACGAAGGTTTTCAAATAGACCGAAAACATCATGAATTTTTAGAAACATTGTGGGTTTTCGACACTGTGGTAGATTTTGAAACTATTTTCTTGTAGACCTTGAAACTTGAATAACTTTCTGGATTTTGCAATTCAGCACGTGCAATCTGGGTTAGATCAAGGTGACATAGTGAAGAACACAGGGTAGGACATTTTACAAAAATATTTGTAGGCAGGAGGCCATTTTCAAAGGACTTTTGCTATGACAAAAAAATGGCCTAACATGACCGATGACTACAACTACCCTTATATAAAAAAATAAATTAATGGACACATACATATGACCCCACCGAGATAACAAAACCAAAAGAAAAAACTACCCTATTTTGACATGGTTTTTCTTTCAACTTTACTCTTCACTACATTGTTCTTGCAAATTTATCCTTCACTAGACACAAGGGATCACATGTCGTGTGATCCTCCATCTCCACTACTGCAATATCGACCACTTCTTCATCCTTGAGCTCCTTTTTGATCTCCTCATCCAAGCACTTCAGAGTTCTCATCACTGCCAATGAGGTCTTAAGCACCATGTATTTGCAAAACCAACCATTCAGGTGCAAGGTCTAGCAACTGCTTCAGGAACCTGTGATTCTTTTGACCCTTTCTTCTCAACATTAACTCAAATTATTTTAAAAGAAACATAGTTTCCTATGTGAAAGATAAATAAAAGATTTAAAATCAACTTAGATACAACCTCACAAATTTAGAATTTGTATAAATTATTGAAAAACTTTAATACTCTTAAAAAACTAAACTTCATAAAAAGTGCAATTAGAATAACATATTTATATGGATTTCATTCTAATAAGTTTAAACTGTTTCTTATGAACATATATAGACAACTATTATGTAAATTGAAATTAATTCATAATTCATAATTTTAAAGTTCCAATAATATATCTGAATTCCAATGTTATTTCAAAATAGTGTGTGAAGTTGAAATTTTAAGAACGAAATTAAAAGATAAACTTGAATTGTTAGAATAAATCTAAGAAATCAAAACTTATAGAGTGCAAGAAATAGTACAAATGAGATGGATGAAGATTGCCATATTAAAAAGATGGAAAAAAGAGAAGATACTGATAATAGCTTAGAAAAATTTTCAATTGATACAGGAGTATGAGCGACACAAATCTTACATCGTGAAAAATGTCCTAGGCAAAACCATTTGCAATCAAAAGACCAGAACTGTGAGCAAGAAAGAAGGATTCTTTCTTTATTCAGTCAATTAGTGTCGATTTAAAGGCAATAGTGATACTGATTTAAAAGCAACACAAATCTTACAACACAAAAAATCCCCTCAACAACATGATTTACAATCAACTGAAATCAAGTAAGAAAATTTTAGTGAAGATTATTAAGCCTCTCAATAGCAGTGATATAACCTTGAGATCCCAACTGTCCATCACCATCAACCGCCATGGAAATGTTGGAGTAAATTATTTAACCTATTTACTCATTATTTAAGTTTACTTAGGTCAACTCATAAATGAGTTAGATAGATATCTTTGAGTCCAATTTGGACTCTATCATATCCTAGAGGATATTGTAGAGTTCTATCAGAACTCTACCTCCTCCAAGTTGAGACACTTGTCTCAACCCTATCCTTTCTTTCTACCAGCTCTTTCCTATTTAAGCAAAGCCATTGTATGTTTATTCTCACCTCATTTCAATAAAATATAGTGTTGAATACTTCTCTCTTCTAGTGGATGTCTAAGGACTGGGTTCTGGGTATAGGATAGTTTATCCTAACATGGTATAAGAGCCTAAGTCTTACAACTCTTTCTAGTTTAGAGAGTTTTTTCAGTTTTGAGTTTTTCGTGAGGTCCTTGGTTTCTCTCGTTTGAAATTACCAATGTTTTATATAGATACTATGATGGTGTAGCCAATTGCATTTCCATATAGATTGGCATACTGTGTGAAGCCGCAGAGCCATATTTGGGTCTTTCCTAAATTTGCTTTCACAACATCCATGTAGGTGTAAATTATTTTTCCTTTGATTGGATTAGGAGACCAGTAGCAGTTTGTAAGTAAGGTGGAGCATATTTCCTAGTAGAGAAAGGTTGTCTATCATTGGCCATACTAGTGGCCCAAGAGGCATCCTGTTCCCTTTAGCTCTTACTAACCGTGGATCAGCTGTGCTAAATTCATGGTCTCCATCAACACTAGCAATCAGATGACTTGCATTAAATGAAGGTGAATTGGAAAGCATGTTTGTCAGGCTGTATTTGTAGATCTAGAACCCACTATTATAGATGAAATTTTCCCCTTCTAGAGCCCCCATCGTGCTAAATACCCAGCATGACCCACATGCACCCTGAGCCTTATCCTCAGGCAGATCATTGATATGAAGAATGGGGACATCATGAGCACTAGATCTGTTGGACTTCATTGCCTTGTGCCCCAAATATTGATGTTGGAACTCCTACTCTGTCAAATTAGAGAACTTTGTGATGCCATGAATAGAGCTTGGATCCAACTTCTAGTATTCCAAAGCTCTGAATAGATTCACCTTGAAGACACAAAATTGATAGCTCAACATGGCATGTATGCACTGAACATGTACCATGAAGTCTTCCACATGGAGCATCTTATCAGATTCAAAGAAGATGCGGCTAATAACTTTGTGGGTGGTGATTATACCATTGGCAAAGAGATCGCAGACCTTTGCTTAGACCGTATCAGGAAGTTTGCAAATAACTGCACTCATCTCTCTTCCTTGCTGTGCTAGTTAATTGTTGGAGTGCAGTTGAAAGCTTCAAGAGTGGAGCCTAGCCTATGTAGTACCCAGGCTTTGATAGTGCAATGGGTGCTTTGTAAGTGGCTCCCCACACACCCCCAATGCTGGCTCGCAGTGAGATCCTAGTGGAGACCTTCGTATGTTTCTTGGTTATCCTTGACCTATGTGTACTTGCAAAAGGGGCACAAAAGAGGGATCCCAAAGGGTATCCCATGTGACCATTGTAATATAGCTAACATTATGCCTAAATTCTTCTTGATGATTACTAGTGCTGCCAGTCATTCGAGTTAATGTGATCACAGTCATGCTCAGTCAATTTCATTAAATCTCTTGTCAAGAAGACTACTTGATAGGCCGATGTGGAGATCATTTTTGGTGGGCAGTCTTATCTTTGGTAAGCCACATAGGTTTTTTTTTCAAACTAGAGGAAACATTGATCATTGGAGTCATGTTTGTCAATATTGATATTGGTATAGCTCAATGCCCATCTTCTTTCCATGTTGATGCTGTTGGTTTCTAGGCGGCTCTTCTGATTTGCTAGCGCAGACTTCAAAGACCACATGACCAAAATTTAATGGCTTGTAAAAGAGGTCAGTGCCGTTACTGAAGTTGATGGCCTTTATAGTTTTTTGTCAGCTTGTGCAGGATCAGAATAGGTTCTTTGGCATATATGATCAATACACGATGGTGCCATTAAGGAACATTAATTTTACTCAACCACCTGATCTAGAGGCAGATTCATTTCTTTGAGAAACATTTAAGAAGGTGATAGTTGTTAGGCCATTTTTCTGTCATAGCAAAAATCTTGTGAAAATGGCCTCTTCCCTGCAAATTTTTTTGTAAAATGTCCTGCCCTATGTTCTTCATGGGTAAAATGGCGCTTGTGACCTCAAAACTATGAGGGATTGCAGGATTGGAGATATTAAATATAATTGGGTTTCTTGCAGGATGCAGACAACCATGCAACACTTTGCATTAGCACAGGGATACTAGCTTAAGATCAGTGCCTTATCCATTGGGCATCACACCTGAAGTGAACATGGAACACAAGGACAACTACTAGATTCATCTGAGAATCCAAGCCATAAACACAGTTAAACATCTCTTACACTACTTACAAATATCCTTACTGATTGGACCAAATGAACCTATGCTTCACTCAGAGACTTTTAACCTGATTCTAAACCAAGGCTAAGAGATGAAACATATACATAAGCAACCAAATGCAATGAGCAAGAAAACTTAGAATTCATTAATAGCAACTAAAGGAGAGATCCAAGACTGAGAAACTATATTAAGTATGTGGATTCAAATCTCTGCATTACAAGTTGATTCAGAAAACACCATAGACAATATGCAAAAGACACATGAGGTTTTTCCCTAATGTTGATACAACCACTGGAACTAACAAAATTCAGAACCCTTGACAAGTCAAAAAATTGACACTTTATACCATTAGCTACCTTGGAAACCCATAACAAGTTGCAACAAGCTACGGACAGCCAAGGCCAGGGTTTCACCCACCACACCAACCAGAGATAGCCAAAAAATCAATGCAGGGGCAGGAAACACAGGCAACCTCGAGAAAACAAATCTCAGGCAGATCTACAATTACGAGCATCATTGAGATCAGGACAGAAAACTAAGAGTTTCCATGAAAACTAGTACAAACGGCCACCTGCAAACACACCTCGAGCACAAAATAGTCCTTCATACAGTACAAAAGTCTCTACAATCAAGTAACGGGCCTCTGGACCACTTTGCAACTACTGGCACCACCAAACCAATCAAAATCCATCGAAGAAACCATAAATTTTGGTACTTCTTGTCGCAAAAACTCTCTGCAAGAATCAAATTTGAAAAGCAACAATCACCTTGCATTTCACAGGCTTTATGCTCTTTAACTATTTGCCTTTGTCGCGCCATCACACGGTCATGAACTTCACCGCCACAGGAAACTGGGCTATATATGTGCTTGGTCACATGATTGAAAGGTACCAAACTAACCTTTTCGATCATGCAATGGTAGCCTCTTAACTGCGCAATGCCGACCACCAACCACCCTGAGAAGTCCTTGGCCCCACCACAAGTCGCCAACCAATCAAAATCGAGCACGGCGGCAAGACCCGCATAGTGGACCTGCCCTAACTCTACATCTGTGACGTCAGACGGTTAATCGCATGATCGCATAGCCTGGGGATGGGCTATGCTAACATGTGACAACCTACAATCTGAAACTGCCAGCACAACCACCGCCATTAAGTCTTAACATAAAATGTCAGTCGCATGATCACATAGCCTTGAAAAGGCTATGCAAACATGCGACTAACCATTAGCATTCACCACCGAATGCCAAACATGCTCGGGCACTGCAAACACAAGTCCCACCGCAAACCCCCTGCCACCGAGCATACCGGCAACCAATCAGAACTCAGCACATCACCACCGTGGATGCCATACTAGCACCTACCACCGGGCCCCAGGGACATGTGTCGACTGGTCACATGATCGCATAGCCAAAAACTGGGCCATGCGATCATGCGACAGCCAACCAAAGGAAGCCACATCACCACCGTTGACAACGGGCCCACATCACCAAACCCATCGGCACCCAATCGAATGGTGGGTGCATGATTGCATGGGGTGAGAATATTCCATGCGATCACGCGCCGACTGTAGATCTTCAATCTCTGACACCGAGTAAAGAATTGGGGACCCACGGACCAACCGCCAAGCATTCAGCGACTACGCGACTAACCGCCCGCCAGGTTGCTGAATGTTAGGGGATTAATAGCTAGAAACCAGCGACCAGGAGATAACCACAAGTCGCCAAGTCACGGAATGAAGACATAACCGCCAGTCAGCCGAACAACAGGAAGAACTGGGACCCACGCGGACAAGTGGCAAGTGGTCACATGATCGCATCTCAAAAAAGTTTGACATGCGGCCATGGGACAACTAATCAGGAACAGACTTTTAAAACCTGGGCCCACCACCCATCGCACTTGCGCAGTTAGGAAACACCAGAAAACAGGAAACTATGAGGTCGAAAACACACAGGGTTTGACACAGCAAAAGACCGAAAACACACAGAGTTTCCATGCAGACCAAAAGATAAGCGCACCAAAGCTGGAAGAAATAAGGTCAAAAACAACGAAGGTTTTCAAATAGACCGAAAACATCATGAATTTTTAGAAACATTGTGGGTTTTCGACACTGTGGTAGATTTTGAAACTATTTTCTTGTAAACCTTGAAACTTGAATAACTTTCTGGATTTTGCAATTCAGCACGTGCAATCTGGGTTAGATCAAGGTGACATAGTGAAGAACACAGGGTAGGACATTTTACAAAAATATTTGTAGGCAGGAGGCCATTTTCAAAGGACTTTTGCTATGACAAAAAAATGGCCTAACATGACCGATGACTACAACTACCCTTATATAAAAAAATAAATTAATGGACACATACATATGACCCCACCGAGATAACAAAACCAAAAGAAAAAACTACCCTATTTTGACATGGTTTTTCTTTCAACTTTACTCTTCACTACATTGTTCTTGCAAATTTATCCTTCACTAGACACAAGGGATCACATGTCGTGTGATCCTCCATCTCCACTACTACAATATCGACCACTTCTTCATCCTTGAGCTCCTTTTTGATCTCCTCATCCAAGCACTTCAGAGTTCTCATCACTGCCAATGAGGTCTTAAGCACCATGTATTTGCAAAACCAACCATTCAGGTGCAAGGTCTAGCAACTGCTTCAGGAACCTGTGATTCTTTTGACCCTTTCTTCTCAACATTAACTCAAATTATTTTAAAAGAAACATAGTTTCCTATGTGAAAGATAAATAAAAGATTTAAAATCAACTTAGATACAACCTCACAAATTTAGAATTTGTATAAATTATTGAAAAACTTTAATACTCTTAAAAAACTAAACTTCATAAAAAGTGCAATTAGAATAACATATTTATATGGATTTCATTCTAATAAGTTTAAACTGTTTCTTATGAACATATATAGACAACTATTATGTAAATTGAAATTAATTCATAATTCATAATTTTAAAGTTCCAATAATATATCTGAATTCCAATGTTATTTCAAAATAGTGTGTGAAGTTGAAATTTTAAGAACGAAATTAAAAGATAAACTTGAATTGTTAGAATAAATCTAAGAAATCAAAACTTATAGAGTGCAAGAAATAGTACAAATGAGATGGATGAAGATTGCCATATTAAAAAGATGGAAAAAAGAGAAGATACTGATAATAGCTTAGAAAAATTTTCAATTGATACAGGAGTATGAGCGACACAAATCTTACATCGTGAAAAATGTCCTAGGCAAAACCATTTGCAATCAAAAGACCAGAACTGTGAGCAAGAAAGAAGGATTCTTTCTTTATTCAGTCAATTAGTGTCGATTTAAAGGCAATAGTGATACTGATTTAAAAGCAACACAAATCTTACAACACAAAAAATCCCCTCAACAACATGATTTACAATCAATTGAAATCAAGTAAGAAAATTTTAGTGAAGATTATTAAGCCTCTCAATAGCAGTGATATAACCTTGAGATCCCAACTGTCCATCACCATCAACCGCCATGGAAATGTTGGAGTAAATTATTTAACCTATTTACTCATTATTTAAGTTTACTTAGGTCAACTCATAAATGAGTTAGATAGATATCTTTGAGTCCAATTTGGACTCTATCATATCCTAGAGGATATTGTAGAGTTCTATCAGAACTCTACCTCCTCCAAGTTGAGACACTTGTCTCAACCCTATCCTTTCTTTCTACCAGCTCTTTCCTATTTAAGCAAAGCCATTGTATGTTTATTCTCACCTCATTTCAATAAAATATAGTGTTGAATACTTCTCTCTTCTAGTGGATGTCTAAGGACTGGGTTCTGGGTATAGGATAGTTTATCCTAACATGGTATAAGAGCCTAAGTCTTACAACTCTTTCTAGTTTAGAGAGTTTTTTCAGTTTTGAGTTTTTCGTGAGGTCCTTGGTTTCTCTCGTTTGAAATTACCAATGTTTTATATAGATACTATGATGGTGTAGCCAATTGCATTTCCATATAGATTGGCATACTGTGTGAAGCCGCAGAGCCATATTTGGGTCTTTCCTAAATTTGCTTTCACAACATCCATGTAGGTGTAAATTATTTTTCCTTTGATTGGATTAGGAGACCAGTAGCAGTTTGTAAGTAAGGTGGAGCATATTTCCTAGTAGAGAAAGGTTGTCTATCATTGGCCATACTAGTGGCCCAAGAGGCATCCTGTTCCCTTTAGCTCTTACTAACCGTGGATCAGCTGTGCTAAATTCATGGTCTCCATCAACACTAGCAATCAGATGACTTGCATTAAATGAAGGTGAATTGGAAAGCATGTTTGTCAGGCTGTATTTGTAGATCTAGAACCCACTATTATAGATGAAATTTTCCCCTTCTAGAGCCCCCATCGTGCTAAATACCCAGCATGACCCACATGCACCCTGAGCCTTATCCTCAGGCAGATCATTGATATGAAGAATGGGGACATCATGAGCACTAGATCTGTTGGACTTCATTGCCTTGTGCCCCAAATATTGATGTTGGAACTCCTACTCTGTCAAATTAGAGAACTTTGTGATGCCATGAATAGAGCTTGGATCCAACTTCTAGTATTCCAAAGCTCTGAATAGATTCACCTTGAAGACACAAAATTGATAGCTCAACATGGCATGTATGCACTGAACATGTACCATGAAGTCTTCCACATGGAGCATCTTATCAGATTCAAAGAAGATGCGGCTAATAACTTTGTGGGTGGTGATTATACCATTGGCAAAGAGATCGCAGACCTTTGCTTAGACCGTATCAGGAAGTTTGCAAATAACTGCACTCATCTCTCTTCCTTGCTGTGCTAGTTAATTGTTGGAGTGCAGTTGAAAGCTTCAAGAGTGGAGCCTAGCCTATGTAGTACCCAGGCTTTGATAGTGCAATGGGTGCTTTGTAAGTGGCTCCCCACACACCCCCAATGCTGGCTCGCAGTGAGATCCTAGTGGAGACCTTCGTATGTTTCTTGGTTATCCTTGACCTATGTGTACTTGCAAAAGGGGCACAAAAGAGGGATCCCAAAGGGTATCCCATGTGACCATTGTAATATAGCTAACATTATGCCTAAATTCTTCTTGATGATTACTAGTGCTGCCAGTCATTCGAGTTAATGTGATCACAGTCATGCTCAGTCAATTTCATTAAATCTCTTGTCAAGAAGACTACTTGATAGGCCGATGTGGAGATCATTTTTGGTGGGCAGTCTTATCTTTGGTAAGCCACATAGGTTTTTTTTTCAAACTAGAGGAAACATTGATCATTGGAGTCATGTTTGTCAATATTGATATTGGTATAGCTCAATGCCCATCTTCTTTCCATGTTGATGCTGTTGGTTTCTAGGCGGCTCTTCTGATTTGCTAGCGCAGACTTCAAAGACCACATGACCAAAATTTAATGGCTTGTAAAAGAGGTCAGTGCCGTTACTGAAGTTGATGGCCTTTATAGTTTTTTGTCAGCTTGTGTAGGATCAGAATAGGTTCTTTGGCATATATGATCAATACACGATGGTGCCATTAAGGAACATTAATTTTACTCAACCACCTGATCTAGAGGCAGATTCATTTCTTTGAGAAACATTTAAGAAGGTGATAGTTGTTAGGCCATTTTTCTGTCATAGCAAAAATCTTGTGAAAATGGCCTCTTCCCTGCAAATTTTTTTGTAAAATGTCCTGCCCTATGTTCTTCATGGGTAAAATGGCGCTTGTGACCTCAAAACTATGAGGGATTGCAGGATTGGAGATATTAAATATAATTGGGTTTCTTGCAGGATGCAGACAACCATGCAACACTTTGCATTAGCACAGGGATACTAGCTTAAGATCAGTGCCTTATCCATTGGGCATCACACCTGAAGTGAACATGGAACACAAGGACAACTACTAGATTCATCTGAGAATCCAAGCCATAAACACAGTTAAACATCTCTTACACTACTTACAAATATCCTTACTGATTGGACCAAATGAACCTATGCTTCACTCAGAGACTTTTAACCTGATTCTAAACCAAGGCTAAGAGATGAAACATATACATAAGCAACCAAATGCAATGAGCAAGAAAACTTAGAATTCATTAATAGCAACTAAAGGAGAGATCCAAGACTGAGAAACTATATTAAGTATGTGGATTCAAATCTCTGCATTACAAGTTGATTCAGAAAACACCATAGACAATATGCAAAAGACACATGAGGTTTTTCCCTAATGTTGATACAACCACTGGAACTAACAAAATTCAGAACCCTTGACAAGTCAAAAAATTGACACTTTATACCATTAGCTACCTTGGAAACCCATAACAAGTTGCAACAAGCTACGGACAGCCAAGGCCAGGGTTTCACCCACCACACCAACCAGAGATAGCCAAAAAATCAATGCAGGGGCAGGAAACACAGGCAACCTCGAGAAAACAAATCTCAGGCAGATCTACAATTACGAGCATCATTGAGATCAGGACAGAAAACTAAGAGTTTCCATGAAAACCAGTACAAACGGCCACCTGCAAACACACCTCGAGCACAAAATAGTCCTTCATACAGTACAAAAGTCTCTACAATCAAGTAACGGGCCTCTGGACCACTTTGCAACTACTGGCACCACCAAACCAATCAAAATCCATCGAAGAAACCATAAATTTTGGTACTTCTTGTCGCAAAAACTCTCTGCAAGAATCAAATTTGAAAAGCAACAATCACCTTGCATTTCACAGGCTTTATGCTCTTTAACTATTTGCCTTTGTCGCGCCATCACACGGTCATGAACTTCACCACCACAGGAAACTGGGCTATATATGTGCTTGGTCACATGATTGAAAGGTACCAAACTAACCTTTTCGATCATGCAATGGTAGCCTCTTAACTGCGCAATGCCGACCACCAACCACCCTGAGAAGTCCTTGGCCCCACCACAAGTCGCCAACCAATCAAAATCGAGCACGGCGGCAAGACCCGCATAGTGGACTTGCCCTAACTCTACATCTGTGATGTCAGACGGTTAATCGCATGATCGCATAGCCTGGGGACGGGCTATGCTAACATGTGACAACCTACAATCTGAAACTGCCAGCACAACCACCGCCATTAAGTCTTAACATAAAATGTCAGTCGCATGATCACATAGCCTTGAAAAGGCTATGCAAACATGCGACTAACCATTAGCATTCACCACCGAATGCCAAACATGCTCGGGCACTGCAAACACAAGTCCCACCGCAAACCCCCTGCCACCGAGCATACCGGCAACCAATCAGAACTCAGCACATCACCACCGTGGATGCCATACTAGCACCTACCACCGGGCCCCAGGGACATGTGTCGATTGGTCACATGATCGCATAGCCAAAAACTGGGCCATGCGATCATGCGACAGCCAACCAAAGGCAGCCACATCACCACCGTTGACAACGGGCCCACATCACCAAACCCATCGGCACCCAATCGAATGGTGGGTGCATGATTGCATGGGGTGAGAATATTCCATGCGATCACGCGCCGACTGTAGATCTTCAATCTCTGACACCGAGTAAAGAATTGGGGACCCACGGACCAACCGCCAAGCATTCAACGACTACGCGACTAACCGCCCACCAGGTTGCTGAATGTTAGGGGATTAATAGCTAGAAACCAGCGACCAGGAGATAACCACAAGTCACCAAGTCACGGAATGAAGACATAACCGCCTGTCAGCCGAACAACAGGAAGAACTGGGACCCACACGGACAAGTGGCAAGTGGTCACATGATCGCATCTCAAAAAAGTTTGACATGCGGCCATGCGACAACTAATCAGGAACAGACTTTTAAAACCTGGGCCCACCACCCATCGCACTTGCGCAGTTAGGAAACACCAGCAAACAGGAAACTATGAGGTCGAAAACACACAGGGTTTGACACAGCAAAAGACCGAAAACACATAGAGTTTCCATGCAGACCAAAAGATAAGCGCACCAAAGCTGGAAGAAATAAGGTCAAAAACAACGAAGGTTTTCAAATAGACCGAAAACATCATGAATTTTTAGAAACATTGTGGGTTTTCGACACTGTGGTAGATTTTGAAACTATTTTCTTGTAGACCTTGAAACTTGAATAACTTTCTGGATTTTGCAATTCAGCACGTGCAATCTGGGTTAGATCAAGGTGACATAGTGAAGAACATAGGGTAGGACATTTTACAAAAATATTTGTAGGCAGGAGGCCATTTTCAAAGGACTTTTGCTATGACAAAAAAATGGCCTAACATGACCGATGACTACAACTACCCTTATATAAAAAAATAAATTAATGGACACATACATATGACCCCACCGAGATAACAAAACCAAAAGAAAAAACTACCCTATTTTGACATGGTTTTTCTTTCAACTTTACTCTTCACTACATTGTTCTTGCAAATTTATCCTTCACTAGACACAAGGGATCACATGTCGTGTGATCCTCCATCTCCACTACTACAATATCGACCACTTCTTCATCCTTGAGCTCCTTTTTGATCTCCTCATCCAAGCACTTCAGAGTTCTCATCACTGCCAATGAGGTCTTAAGCACCATGTATTTGCAAAACCAACCATTCAGGTGCAAGGTCTAGCAACTGCTTCAGGAACCTGTGATTCTTTTGACCCTTTCTTCTCAACATTAACTCAAATTATTTTAAAAGAAACATAGTTTCCTATGTGAAAGATAAATAAAAGATTTAAAATCAACTTAGATACAACCTCACAAATTTAGAATTTGTATAAATTATTGAAAAACTTTAATACTCTTAAAAAACTAAACTTCATAAAAAGTGCAATTAGAATAACATATTTATATGGATTTCATTCTAATAAGTTTAAACTATTTCTTATGAACATATATAGACAACTATTATGTAAATTGAAATTAATTCATAATTCATAATTTTAAAGTTCCAATAATATATCTGAATTCCAATGTTATTTCAAAATAGTGTGTGAAGTTGAAATTTTAAGAACGAAATTAAAAGATAAACTTGAATTGTTAGAATAAATCTAAGAAATCAAAACTTATAGAGTGCAAGAAATAGTACAAATGAGATGGATGAAGATTGCCATATTAAAAAGATGGAAAAAAGAGAAGATACTGATAATAGCTTAGAAAATTTTTCAATTGATACAGGAGTATGAGCGACACAAATCTTACATCGTGAAAAATGTCCTAGGCAAAACCATTTGCAATCAAAAGACTAGAACTGTGAGCAAGAAAGAAGGATTCTTTCTTTATTCAGTCAATTAGTGTCGATTTAAAGGCAATAGTGATACTGATTTAAAAGCAACACAAATCTTACAACACAAAAAATCCCCTCAACAACATGATTTACAATCAACTGAAATCAAGTAAGAAAATTTTAGTGAAGATTATTAAGCCTCTCAATAGCAGTGATATAACCTTGAGATCCCAACTGTCCATCACCATCAACCGCCATGGAAATGTTGGAGTAAATTATTTAACCTATTTACTAATTATTTAAGTTTACTTAGGTCAACTCATAAATGAGTTAGATAGATATCTTTGAGTCCAATTTGGACTCTATCATATCCTAGAGGATATTGTAGAGTTCTATCAGAACTCTACCTCCTCCTAGTTGAGGCACTTGTCTCAACCCTATCCTTTCTTTCTACCAGCTCTTTCCTATTTAAGCAAAGCCATTGTATGTTTATTCTCACCTCATTTCAATAAAATATAGTGTTGAATACTTCTCTCTTCTAGTGGATGTCTAAGGACTGGGTTCTGGGTATAGGATAGTTTATCCTAACATGGTATAAGAGCCTAAGTCTTACAACTCTTTCTAGTTTAGAGAGTTTTTTCAGTTTTGAGTTTTTCGTGAGGTCCTTGGTTTCTCTCGTTTGAAATTACCAATGTTTTATATAGATACTATGATGGTGTAGCCAATTGCATTTCCATATAGATTGGCATACTGTGTGA
The DNA here is from genome assembly GCA_027943335.1 of Chamaecyparis obtusa. NCBI lineage: Eukaryota > Viridiplantae > Streptophyta > Pinopsida > Cupressales > Cupressaceae > Chamaecyparis > Chamaecyparis obtusa. Next base: position 38,098 of record BSBK01003660.1, on the reverse strand, counting down.
AGCCGCAGAGCCATATTTGGGTCTTTCCTAAATTTGCTTTCACAACATCCATGTAGGTGTAAATTATTTTTCCTTTGATTGGATTAGGAGACCAGTAGCAGTTTGTAAGTAAGGTGGAGCATATTTCCTAGTAGAGAAAGGTTGTCTATCATTGGCCATACTAGTGGCCCAAGAGGCATCCTGTTCCCTTTAGCTCTTACTAACCGTGGATCAGCTGTGCTAAATTCATGGTCTCCATCAACACTAGCAATCAGATGACTTGCATTAAATGAAGGTGAATTGGAAAGCATGTTTGTCAGGCTGTATTTGTAGATCTAGAACCCACTATTATAGATGAAATTTTCCCCTTCTAGAGCCCCCATCGTGCTAAATACCCAGCATGACCCACATGCACCCTGAGCCTTATCCTCAGGCAGATCATTGATATGAAGAATGGGGACATCATGAGCACTAGATCTGTTGGACTTCATTGCCTTGTGCCCCAAATATTGATGTTGGAACTCCTACTCTGTCAAATTAGAGAACTTTGTGATGCCATGAATAGAGCTTGGATCCAACTTCTAGTATTCCAAAGCTCTGAATAGATTCACCTTGAAGACACAAAATTGATAGCTCAACATGGCATCTATGCACTGAACATGTACCATGAAGTCTTCCACATGGAGCATCTTATCAGATTCAAAGAAGATGCGGCTAATAACTTTGTGGGTGGTGATTATACCATTGGCAAAGAGATCGCAGACCTTTGCTTAGACCGTATCAGGAAGTTTGCAGATAACTGCACTCATCTCTCTTCCTTGCTGTGCTAGTTAATTGTTGGAGTGCAGTTGAAAGCTTCAAGAGTGGAGCCTAGCCTATGTAGTACCCAGGCTTTGATAGTGCAATGGGTGCTTTGTAAGTGGCTCCCCACACACCCCCAACGCTGGCTCGCGGTGAGATCCTAGTGGAGACCTTCGTATGTTTCTTGGTTATCCTTGACCTATGTGTACTTGCACAAGGGGCACGAAAGAGGGATCCCAAAGGGCATCCCATGTGACCATTGTAATATAGCTAACATTATGCCTAAATTCTTCTTGATGATTACTAGTGCTGCCAGTCATTCGAGTTAATGTGATCACAGTCATGCTCAGTCAATTTCATTAAATCTCTTTTCAAGAAGACTACTTGATAGGCCGATGTGGAGATCATTTTTGGTGGGCAGTCTTATCTTTGGTAAGCCACATAGGTTTTTTTTTCAAACTAGAGGAAACATTGATCATTGGAGTCATGTTTGTCAATATTGATATTGGTATAGCTCAATGCCCATCTTCTTTCCATGTTGATGCTGTTGGTTTCTAGACGGCTCTTCTGATTTGCTAGCGCAGACTTCAAAGACCACATGACCAAAATTTAATGGCTTGTAAAAGAGGTCAGTGCCGTTACTGAAGTTGATGGCCTTTATAGTTTTTTGTCAGCTTGTGCAGGATCAGAATAGGTTGTTTGGCATATATGATCAATACATGATGGTGCCATTAAGGAACATTAATTTTATTCAACCACCTGATCTAGAGGCAGATTCATTTCTTTGAGAAACATTTAAGAAGGTGATAGTTGTTAGGCCATTTTTCTGTCATAGCAAAAATCTTGTGAAAATGGCCTCTTCCCTGCAAATGTTTTTGTAAAATGTCCTGCCCTGTGTTCTTCATGTTGTCACCTTGCTCTAGCCCAGATCACACGTGCTAAATTGCAAAACCCAGAAAGATATTCAAGTTTTAAGGTCTGCAGGAAATAATTTCAAAATCTGCCACAGTGTCGAAAACCCACAATGTTTTTGAAAATCCATGATGTTTTCGGTCTATGTGAAAACCTTTATTGTTTTTGACCTTGTTCCTTCCAGCTTTTGTGTACTTGTCTTTTGGTGCTGAAAATTTTGTGTGTTTTTGACCTCATAGTTTCCTGTTTGCTGGTGTTCCCTCAACTATGCAAGTGCGATGGATGATGGGCCTGGGTCTTCAAAGGGTTTCAAATAATTGGTTGTCACATGATCGCATGTTAGAAATTTTTGACATGCAACCATGTGACCTGTTGACACATGTCCCAGTGGGCCCGTCAGCTAGGGTCTGATATATATTTAACGGGAGACAAAGATCAGTGGTTGTCACTATACCGCGAGCAAAAGATGCAAGCCTTTTAATCTCCATACTTTAACAAGAGTCATTGATGCGGTAGGAAGGTGGATACACGTGGTGGGCCCGCTATCATAGGATGTTGAGGTGGTGGTCTTATGGCCTTGTCGCATGATTGCAAGGGCCATTTTCACCACTCGCGACCATGCGACAGGGTTCTTCCTTCCTGAGCCTGGTGGCAGGTGGTGATTTGGCATCTTCCGATTGGTCTGAGGTGGCAGGATGGCAGGTGGGCCCAATATTTCTTAAGTGGAGTAACAATGCAAATGAGATATACGGTCGGCATGTGATCACAGGGAATATTCTCATCCCTTGCGATCATGCACCCACCGTTCGATCTTCCCAAAAGGTAAGGCTTTTCTCAGCGGTGGGTCCTGTGTCAAGTGACTCGGCGGTTGTTGCAAATGGTGATATGATAGGTGGCATCAAGTGGACCTAGGTGGGGTCTGAGGTTTGGTGGTGTGGATAAAATATTTGGCGGCCTGACAAATCTTCTTCCTGTCACTGGTTTGCATGATGTTTTAGTGGCAGTGCTATTATTTTCATGAACTGGCAAAATGTCTTCAGTCGCCAGTTCGCCAGATGACTTAAGGGTTTATTTTGACATGTGCAGTCATGTGTTCACTGAATCTAACTGGGGTTTAGACTTTCATTCTGCGATTGAGATTTTCCTTTGTCATGTGTTCGCTGAAAGTAACCCGAGGTGCCTGGATGAGTTAAAGTCATGAACCTGGGAAGATAGGAGGATCTACGGTCAGGACTTAAAGATGATAGAGATTTGAACGAGGACCGCTGATGTGCCACTGGTGCCAAAGAAATAACCATTGGGATTCAAATTTGAATTTTTGAGTGTTTCCAGTGACAGAGGGTACCATTTTTATGGAATTCAATGCAGAAATGACTCTGTTTGGTGAGAAGAAATTGGTTTGCCATTTGTCGTGTGGTCCAGGGTGTCTAGTACTCATTTGCAGAGCATGTACGTTGCAGTTGTGGCTCAAGGCATGTTGCAGGGCATCCTTTTGAGCCCAATTTTGTGATCCTTTGTACTTGCAGAGAAGACTTTCATAATTAAGGATCAGTTCAGGATTTCCTCTTTCCTGGATTGGATGTGTTCCCGGCCCCTGAATTAAATTCATGATTATTTCTAGCAGGTTGGGTGGTTGAAACCCTAACCCTAGTCATCTGTAGCTTGTTGCAAATTTCCAAGATGACTAGGGGGGTATAAGTTGCAGACTTTTTGTGTTTACAGGGGTTCCAATTCTTTCAGTTTTGGTCCCAGATTGTTGATAGTGAAAATTTGAACAAGGAGAGCCTGGATTTAGGTTCTGTTTCCTTTGTGCATTTTGTCATTTTGATAATGTATTGATTCTGCGAGTCTTAGTGAGAATATTTTGGATTCCAATCTCATATTGGTGTATGTATTTTTATTTTTCTCTTGAGGTCATATATGTTGATTGCACAAAGTGGGTTAGCATATGGTAAACAAAGAGTATTTTGGGGTTATCTTTGAGTTCCTAACAAAGTTAAGATTAAAGTCTTTAAGGTAAGTTCAGTGAGTTCATGGAAAGATAAGGATTTGATGTCCTAATATGTGAGTGAGGGGAGTAATAGGCAAAGCACTTACTCTGAGTCTATATATGTTTGAGTTAAAGTTTTAGGGTGATATAGGTTGTTAAGTGACTCTCTACCCTGGGATAAGGCATTGATCCAGTCTCTAGAAGTAGCCCATCATTAGCAATCACACACACACAATTAAATGATAAACCTTTAAATCAAATAGTAAAGGGTATAGTTATATATTGTTTAGAGAATCCTTTGAAGAAGTGAGTCAAGGGTACACCCACCTAAGCATTGAGGCTCAAAGTTTAGGAGGATCTCCTTGATCCTTGTTAATTGGCCCTCTTCCTTGTAGACTTTGGAGTGGTGATAGAGTCAAAGTTTCATTATAGTTATCCATCAAAGTATAAATCTACAAGTTTTGAAGTTCAAAGGGAACAACCAACAAAATGGCGACTCTGCTGGGGAGAATGATTATGAAAATATGCATATGTTAGGTCTCTGGTTGTAGTCATATTGAAGTATTCAAAATCTTATTGACCAGATAGACCTGTCCATCCAAGCCATCAACAAGACAGTGATTCTGCTGGTGAGAATCTAGAGAGGAAGGTTGTAAGTGTGTTCTTGTTTTCCTATTGTGTTTCAAAGATTTCCCATCTAGGTGGGTGGTGACTCAAAGGTTAGAACCAGTGCTGCATATTGATAAATCATGGATAAGAGGAGAAATACTAGGTCTTTTGTTAGAAAGAATCCAGAGGTCACTTTGGAGTAGCTACCTAAACAAGAAAAGAAGAGCTAGATTAGAAGGAATGGTGAGTCTACTAGTGCTCCCATGAAAGAACAAAGAAATGTTAGAGCTAGAGTATCACATGTATCCTCAAGTGAGGATGGTTCACAAGATAGAGTTTCTAGATCAGACGGTGGTCACTCTGAAGAGAGATTCTATGATACCCCTGAGGCTGCATTTCAAGACAAAGGTCCATTGCCTGCAGGTCAAAATGAACAAAATAGAGAAATGGGTTTAGAGGTTGACCTAGATCTTGATGAAGATCATTTTAGAAGAGAACCCATGAGACATAGGCAAGTTCACTTCCCATATCAAAATCTTCCTGATATGGATGTGTCATCTAGTTCTGATGACATTATGGTGGATCCTGATGACTTGAATGCACTAAGGTTGCAGTTGGCAGAGCAGGATGCCATACATAAAAGATTACAAGAGGAGAGAGAGGCTGAAAAGGTGAATGCTTTGATACAGAGGTAGTCTCTTCTTAGAAAAATAAATGAAATGAAGGAGAGAAACAAAATGCTTGCTTCTGCTCCTAGAACTTTGCAGCATGATGTTTTTAGTGATCTTGATGCCTTGAGGAGTGAGCAAGAGCGCTTGCTTCAGGATCATGAATTTGATAGGGAGGGCCCTATGGTTAGACAAGTGCAAAGTTATATCCCTTTACCTAAAGATAAAGATGGGCATAGGATCACTAGACCTACTGTTATCATTAATGAGAAAGGAAAGTAGAAGATGGTGGGTGACCAAGCAAGAAAATCAATGAAAATACTAGGGATCCCACCACCTGATTCAAATAAGGACACCGAAATGGAGAGAAGGAGAAAAGAAGATGAGGACCTTGCAAGAGAACTAGAGAGAGCTGAGGTTGATGCTTCCATTGTAGAAAAGAAAAGGAAGATCCAATTTTTGAGGGCTTCTTCAGCTAATGCTCTTGGCCCATCTACTACTGAACTAGGTATGCCATCTATGACTACTGCTATTCCACTTAGTAATGCTACTAGTTCATTTCCTTCTTCATCTGATGGGATAGGTGTAGATCCTAGGTAGCAGTCAAATGCACAAATAAATATAGATGCTAATGTTGATCCTACGGTTAACACTAGTTCGAGCTTTCAAAGAAGACCTATGTAACTAGAAGGCTATAGGAAAATAAGTTTTGATGGAATTCCTGGCTATCCAAATGATATTAGAGATAAGGTACCTAAGTTTGCTAGTAATAATGCTATTAATTGTGAAGAGCATCTTAGGTTATTTGTTGATATGCTTAATGATTATGAGGTAGAGCATGAGGATATAGTCATGAAACTATTTGTTCAATCTCTAATGGAGGATGCTAGAGATTGGTTTAAGAGGCTTCCTGATAGATGTATTGATACTTGGGACTTTTTTGAGAAATGTTTCAAAGAGCAGTATGGTGATAGGCCTAATGCTAGTTTCATGTTGAATAAATTCAACACCATAAGGAAAAATCAGAACGAGTCTGCAGCTGAATTCAACATGAGATTTCAGAAGGGTATGCATAATTTGTTCCAAGTTATGCGGTTAGATGACAATGTTTGTCTAACTACATACTTCAATGCATTTGATGGGAAGATGGGATATTTATTGAGTGATAAAGAACCAAGAACTCTTAGGGATGCTTTTAGGATTGCTATCAACATTGAGAAAAACATGAAAATATCAAGAAAATTGGGTGGAAAGAGAGATGACCCAAAGTTGTTTGGGGACAAGAAATATAAGAAAGAAAATGATAAGAATGTTGGATCTAGGAGGCAAGAAGAAGATAAATTGGATAAGGTGCTTAATGCATTGAAGGATTTGAAGGCACCTGCAAATAGGAACATCAGTGCTCCTACCAATGAAAGGCCTCAATTCAACAACAATTTCAATAAACAGAATAGACTGCAGAACTACCCCTACAACACCCAATGGAAGGATGGCAAGCCTATTATCTCTGATACAAGAGGAAATAATGACAGAGGTGTCCCTAATCCTCTCCATAAGGCTTCAATAAATGTCATGGAGAACATATCTTGGTGTGTTGCATGCCAGTCCCCTCATTCTGCAAAGCATTGTGTGGTTGCACAATCTATGGCTGCAAATCAAGATTGTGACAATGAGGAGATAGAATAAGAAGAAGAACAAGATGATGTTGGATGCAACATAGTTTCTTCATATCTAGGATATGAAGATGATTCTAATTTTGATGAAGAGGTAGACGTAAATGTGAAGAGACATAATCAGGCCATTTTTCATCAAGAGGTTTTTTCTGATGGTGAATGCATTAATCACAAAACATGTAACATGAATTCTTCTCCCAAGCTAGTAAATTTGAGAAGACCTTCTAGAGAAGAGATGGATAGGATTACTATAGAAATGATTGCCCAGGTGCAAACTAGAGGCATGGTGGAAAGGAATACAAATGAGAAAGCTGCAAGAATGTTTATAAAAAGTATCAACTCTGGAGAACCTAATGAGAACAAATCAAAGGTTGATCACATGGTGAAATTCAAGCACAATGGCTAGGATTGAAAATGTGAGGGTGGTTAGTACACCTAATGTGTCAGACAAGCAAAAGGACATTAAGGTAGTGTAGATTGAGATTCCTACTTCTACCCCTATTGACATGCTATATGTATTGTCACAAATTACAGTTAAGGTTCCATTGTCAGAATTGTTGAGGATCCCTGAACATAAAGATAAAGCTATTGCATGGGTTGGTAATAAAAATGATACTTCATGCAATGGATCTCAGGATGAAGCTTTGAAGGAGGTTGCTACCCATGGAATTGTGTCTCAAATTCCTCCAATATATTTGGATAGTTCTGTCAATGCCAGCCTTGAAAATATTGACCTATTCTTCTTAAGTGTTCTTGTGAATGGGATGAAGTTAAGAAATTCTATGATTGATAGTGGTGCCTCTAATACTATCATGCCTTTCAAAATCATGGAGAGGTTGGGCCTTAAAGTTGATACAGTGCAGGGCAGGTGTTGTGCAATGGATCAAAGGGAGGTACTAGTTATTGGAACTATCAATGCAATGCCATATAGGTTGGCAGCATATCTAGATAAAGACCTAACAATGAGTGTTTTAGTGGTGGATATCCCTCCTCATTATGGGATGTTGTTGTCTAGAAGGTGGAGTGTTGCCATGGGTGGAAGTTTACAGTGTGATTTGTCCTATGCAACTTTCAAGATTGATGACCAGTTTGTCAAGATTGAACAAGAGCCAAGAGTATGCCACATGATTGAGAGAAACATAGATAATGAAACTACATGTTTTGTGGATACTGATGTTAATGCTTTTAGGGCAGAGATCCCTATATTTGAAAATGAACATATTTTGTCACCTATCTCTGTTGAAGTAGGTGCTGATTTTGTGAAGAGTAATTTGTGTGTAATGTACTTTGATGGTGCAAATTGCAAAGATGGTGCAGGAGCATGTATTTTACTTATTTCTCCTGATGGAAACACCTACAAGTTCTCTTTCACATTGAATTTATTTTGTACCAACAATATAGCAGAGTATGAGGCCTTGTTGTTAGGATTGAGGTTGGCACAAAAGCATGGTATTAAATGTCTAAATGTTATTGGTGATTCTGAGTTGGTGGTGTCCCAAGTCAGGTCAGTGTATGCTTCCAAGAATAAAAGGTTGAAACAATATAGGAATGTAGTTTGGGATTTGATTGAGCATTTTGATGCCTTCAATATTGAGTGGAAGGATAGGAGTAACAACAAGGTGGCTAACTTGTTAGCCAATATTGCAATCAATCCCAATTATGTTACATTCTTTGGTATCTCTAAAGTTGAAATTCAGGCTAGGCCTAGTATACCAGATAATGTTGAGAATTGGCAAGTTTTTGATGATGATAATGATATTTTGAAGTTTATGGATTGCAAGGATCAGTATCATGGTCAAGAATTTGATTGTTTAGCCTTGGTTGAGTCAGTAGGAGAAAGGGAGGTTGTCTTAGGCAATGAGATCATTTAGCTTAGAACTAACAAGGTGCCCAAGGGGCTTGTTGTTTTGGAGACTGTCTTTGACAACCAAGATAGAGTTCAAAAGAATATCAAAGGAGAAGATCATGCTGATCTTGAGGAGATAAATCTTGGATCACATGAGGCACCTAAGAAAGTATACATTGGTAGAGATATATCTCAAAAGGTAAGGAGACCTTTGATTGAATTATTGAGGAAATTTAGGCATCTTTTTGCATGGTCATATGATGACCTAAAGGTTTATAGAGGATTTATTTCAGCATGTTATTCCATTAAAAAGAGATGCTAAACCTTTCCGGCAAAAACAAAGGCCTATTAATCCTACTTTGGCACCCAAGATGCAAGAACAATTGATGAAGTTGAGGGATGCTGGCATTATCAAGCCTATAAGGCATTCTTCTTGGGTGTCAAACCTTGTTCCTATAAGAAAAAAGAATGGTGACATCAGGCTTTGTGTGGACTTCAGGAATTTGAACATTAGCTCATTGAAAGATAATTATTGTTTGCCCAATATGGAGGCTATGTTTTAGAGAGTAACCGGATCAGAATTGATGTCAATGATGGATGGTTTCTCTGGCTACAATCTGGTCATTGTCAAGGAATCAAAACAATTCAAGACAACCTTTACAACACCTTGGGGAACATATGTCTATGTGAGAATGTCTTTTGGCCTCACAAATGCTGGTGCTACTTTTTAGAGGGCAATGGATGTTGCCTTTTCAAATTTTATCAATGCTTTCCTTGTTGTGTATCAGGATGATTTAACTGCCTATTCCAAGAGGGAAGAGGACCATTGTGCTCATTTAGAAAAAATATTTGTGAGGGCCTTGGAATTTGGCATTTCTTTGAACCCAAGGAAATGTGCCTTTGGTGTCACAGAAGGTAAGTTGCTTGGCCACTTAGTTGGGAAGCAAGGAGCGAGAATTGACCTTGAGAGGGTAGCAGCCATTGATAAAATTCATAGACCAAAGAATGTTAAAGGGATTCAGCCCTTCTTTGGTCAGGTCAATTTTCTAAGGAGGTTTGTGACAAACTTTGCAGAGGTTACGAGACCTATTTCCAGGATGTTAAAGAAGGGATCTGTAATCAATTGGGAGGGTGAGCCTGATGAGGCCTTCAAGAATGTCAAGTAGGCTATCAAAGATGCACCAGTGCTTATGGCACCTGATTATAATGTCCCAATGCATATCTTTTCCTTTTCATCTTTTCATACTATTGTTGCAGTTTTGTTACAAAAGAATAAGGATGGTTTTGAGCAGCCTATTGCATTTTTTAGTAAATCTTTGCAGGCTGCAGAATTAAAGTATGACATAAATGAGAAATAGGCTTATGCACTTGTGAAAGCAATCAAGGCTTTTAGGTGTTACTTGATGGGAGCAGTTGTGATTGCTTTTGTGCCAAGTGTGGTTGTGAAGGATATTTTCTCACAACAAGAGGTGTTTGGAAGAAGGTGCAGATGGATCAATAGGATCCAAGAATTCAATGTTGAGATCTAGATCACTAAGTTGGTTAGAGGTCAAGGATTGGCAAAACTGATGGCTCAATCCAATCTAGATGCAAACCAGGTAAATCATTCTAAAATTGATTATACATGTGATATGGATGATTGTATTTGGTATCAGGATATTATTTACTATTTGAGAAACATGAGGTGTCCAGATAGTATGAATGATAATCAAAAGAGGACATTGAAATTATAGACCATCGAGTATGTAATTGTGAAATGTAAGTTGTATAGAAAAAATTTGGATTGCATACTGTTGAAATGTGTAGATGAGAATCAAGCTAATGTATTGTTGAAGGAGATGCATGAGGGAGTTTGTGATGGACATTATATGGGTAAAAAAATTGCTCATAAGATCTTGAGAGCAAGATTTTGGTGGCCCACAATCTTCAAGGATATAGAACAATTGGTAAGGAGATGTGATGCTTGTCAAAGGTTCTCTGGTAAGCTTAAGTTTTCAGGTAATGTACCATTAAAGCCAGTAGAAGTTCAGACTCCTTTCCAACAATGGGGAATTGATTTCATAGGGGAGATACCAAACAATTCAAGTGGAGGACATTCATGGATCTTAGTTGCCACTGATTACTTTACAAAGTGGGTAGAAGCTATACCTACAAGGAATGCAACTAGCAGGGTGGTAATTGACTTTCTGATGAATAATATTATTACAAGGTTTGGATGCCCTCAGAGGATAGTGAGTGATAATGCTATGTGCTTCAGGTCTACCAAATATAAGGACTTTTGCAAAGGTTTGGGAATTTAGATTTCTAATTCCTCACCTTATCATCCACAAGGAAATGGTCAAGCAGAATCTACTAATAAGAGTCTGATTAAGATCTTGAAGAGAATCCTTGAGAAAAATAAGAGGGCGTGGAATTCAAAGCTGCCATTAGCTTTATGGGCTGATAGGGTAACTATGAAGAGGGCAATTGGTTGTGCACCATTTGACTTAGTATATGGAATTCATGCTAGAATGCCTCAGAATAACTTATTGGAGATGTACAAGTTTGTGCAGTTAAATGATGATGACATTGGTGATGAAATGTAGTTGAGGATTGAGGACCTCATTAGGTTGGATGAAACTAGAAGAGAATCAGTTGCAAGGAATGCCAAATTGTAGTTGCGAGTTAAGAATTTATATGATAAAAAAACTATTGACAGGAAGTTTAAACCTGGTGATTTGGTGTTAGTTTGGAATGCCAGATTGGAGGATAAGGGGAAGCATGGTAAATTTGATCCCATCCGGTTAGGGCCATATCTGATTCATGAGAAATGGGGCCAAGATTCTTACATCATCAAGGATTTTAATGGTGATATTCAAGAGTTGCTAGTTCATGGACAATTCTTGAAGTAGTACTTCCTTTGAAGTACTCTGTTTTCCATGAACAGTAGTTAGGGTTGTACATTTTGTAGATCTCTGTATATAGGTTGCTTGCCCCTGCCCTGTTTTGCCCTGGCCTTTTAGTTTTTGGTCTGGTTGCCTGTCTTGCCCTGCTTGTTCCTTGCTATTTGCAATTTTATCCAGTGGATGGTCCCCTCTCCCAGAAATCCTAAATTTTTGCATGGGCACAAGTTACACATTGTCCCCAGACAGAGCCACTGTTAGGCCATTTTTATATCATAGCAAAAATCCTATGAAAATGGCCTCTTCCCTGTAAATATTTTTGTAAAATGTCCTGCCCTGTGTTCTTCATGTTGTCACCTTGCTCTAGCCCAGATCACACGTGCTGAATTGCAAAACCCAGAAAGATATTCAATTTTTAAGGTCTGCAGGAAATAATTTCAAAATCTACCACAGTGTCAAAAACCCACAGTGTTTTTGAAAATCCATGATGTTTTTGGTCTGTGTGCAATCCTTCATTATTTTTGACCTTGTGCCTTCCAGCTTTTGTGTACTTGTCTTTTGGTGCTGAAAATTTTGTGTGTTTTCAATCTCATAGTTTCTTGTTTGCTGGTGTTCCCTCAACTATGCAAGTGCGATGGATGGTGGGCCCAGGTCTTCAAAGGGTTTCAAATAATTGGTTGTCGCATGATCGCATGTTAGGAATTTTTGACATGCGACCATGTGACCGATTGACACATGTCCCAGTGGGCCCGTCGGCTAGTGTCTGATATATGTTTAACAGGCGACAAAAATCGGTGGTTGTCGCTATATCACGAGCAAAAGATGCAAGCCTTTTAATCTCTGCGCTTTAACGAGAGCCATTGATGCAATAGGAATGTGGATACATGTGGTGGGCCCGCTGTCAGAGGATGTTGAGGTGGCGGTCTTATGGCCTTGTCGCATGATCGCAAGGGCCATTTTCATGGCTCGCGACCATGCGACAGGGTTCTTCCTTCCCGAGCCCGGTGGTAAGTGGTGATTTGGTGTCTTCCAATTGGTCTGACGTGGTAGGATGGTAAGTGGGCCCGGTATTTCTTAAGCAGAGTAACAATGCAGATGATATCTACGGTCGGTGTGTGATCACATGGAATATTCTCACCCCATGCGATCATGCGCCCACCGTCTGATCTTCCCAAAAGGTAAGGCTTTTCTCAATGGTGGGTCCTGTGTCAGGTGACTCGGTGGTTGCAGTGAATGGTGATATGATAGGTGGCATGAAGCGGACCTAGGTGGGGTCTGAGGTTTGGTGGTGTGGATAAAATATTTGGCGGCCTGACAAATCTTCTTCCTGTTGCCAGTTCACCAGATGACTTAAGGGGTTATTTTGACATGTGTAGTCATGTGTTCACTGAATCTAACTGGGGTTTAGACTTTCATTCCACGACTAGGATTTTCCTTTGTCATGTGTTCGCTGAAAGTAACCCGAGGTGCCTAGATGAGTTAAAGTCATGAACCTGAGATGATAGGAGGATCTACGGTCAGGACTTAAAGATGACAGAGATTTGAATGAGGACCGCTCACTAATACATTTTGGGTCATTTTGCGATGGCTATGTGTCACAATTGCGACAGCTATGTGTCGCAATAGCAACACCCATAGACGTCGCTATTTTTTAGTCGCAAATTGCGACGTCTATGGGTATCCATCGCAATTGCGACACCTATCCGTCGCAATGTGGCTAAGATTTAAGAAGCGGCATGGCCGTCGCCCCCCCATCGCATGGCTTCGGAGGGCCGTCGCAATCACGACGGACCTCCCAAGCAATTGCGACGGGTGCCTGCATCGCATTGCGACGCCCGTGGGTGGATTAAAAAAAAAAAATTAATTTAATACATTGCTTATGAACCACATTAATGCTTTTTTCTTTCAACAAATGAGGACAGCCACTGTAAAGACAACATGATAATGTACACTCACTGTAAGGACAGTCACAAATGAGGACATCTCATAGTGACTGTCCCTAGTGTAATTGGCACTTGAATGTATTGCTATTCAGCCACATTAATGCTTTTCTTCTTCAACAAATGAGGATAGTCACTGTAAAGACAACATGATAATGTACACTCACTGTGAGTGTACATTATCATGTTGTCTTTACAGTGACTATCCTCATTTGTTGAAGAAGAAAAGCATTAATGTGGCTGAATAGCAATACATTCAAGTGGCAATTACACTAGGGACAGTCACTGTGAGATGTCCTCATTTGTGACTGTCCTTACAGTGAGTGTACATTATCATATTGTCTTTACAGTGAGTGTACATTATCATGTTGTCTTTACAGTGTCAATATATGCATTATTACTTAAACTGAAGAGTACTCTAAATAATATGTCATTGTGGAGTTCTGATTGCTTCCAATTTGATATACGCTTGTTCTACTTATGTATCCAGCATCATGTAAGAAAAGTTGATGCTTTTAAATAGATTCATTTAGCCATGAAATGCCTGTGCATGTTACATACAAGATTCCAAGGCCCAAAATTGATTACTCATTATAATTCATGTACAGAATGATAATCAACCACAACGAGGCATGCGTAGGCGCTGCTTAGATTTTGAGGCATCAGAAGCTCGTAGAAGAAACTTGACCAATGGCTCATGGAATGCAACAAACTTATTGCCTAAAACAGGAGCATTGGTAACCACAGATGATGGTTTTGAAAAGAACACTTCACCATCAATGTCACGTGAGGGAACTGCAATTTCTGATGGCAAGTAACTTGTAGTATATAAGAGAGATGCAGGTACAGATGCTGGGAATACATTGCTAATGAACCACATTAATGCTTTTTTCCTTCAACAAATGAGGACAGTCACTTTAAAGACAACATGATAATGTACACTCACTGTAAGGATAGTCACAAATGACGACATCTCACAATGACTGTCCCTTGTGTAATTGCCACTTGAATGTATTGCTATTCAGCCACATTAATGCTTTTCTTCTTCAACAAATGAGGATAGTCACTCTAAAGACAACATGATAATGTACACGGGCTGTAAGTGTACATTATCATGTTGTCTTTACAGTGACTGTCCTCCTTCAAGTGGCAATTACACAAGGGACAGTCACTGTAAAGGCAACATGATAATGTAGAGAAACGTTGTCATTTGTATTTTCAACAGTGCCGAGAGAGATTCCCTCCGCGAAATCACAGCTACAATTTCTGAGTACGTTGGGTTTATTTTTCTTTTGCCATTATTATGTAATCTGGTATTCAGCTGTTACAGAGCTAAAATACCCAGAAATGAGGACATATCTGTGTTGAATTTATTGTTAGCGGCTCTGGTTATTTAGAAGTTTAATTTTATTTGTTCATCTTTCAAGCACAAACATTTTCTGGACCGTAACATCTTCATTGTTTCGGGTATGCAATGAAACAGCCGTAACTTACAACTACCTTCACGGTACTTGTGTACATTATCATGTTGTCTTTACAGTGACTGTCCTCATTCAAGTGGCAATTACACAAGGGACAGTCACTGTGAGATGTCCTCATTTGTGACAAGGACAGTCACACGAGGACATCTCACAGTGACTGTCCCTTGTGTAATTGCCACTTGAATGTATTGCTATTCAACCACATTTATGGGCCCGTTTGGACCCCAGCACACAGTAGCATCTACAAAGAAGAATATCCCAGGTGTAACAAGTTGTAAGAATATACCAACAGTTCTAAGAAGTTCCCTAGCACATAGAAGCATCTACAGAGAAGAATATACAACATGAGGGCAGCCACTGTAAAGACAACATGATAATGTACACTCATTGTATGTGTACATTATCATGTTGTCTTTACAGTGACTGTCCTCATTCAAGTGGCAATTACAGAAGGGACAGTCATTGTGAGATGTCCTCATTTGTGACAAGGATAGTCACACATGAGGACATCTCACAGTGATCGATTGTCCCTTGTGTAATTGCCACTTGAATGTATTGCTATTGAACCACATTGATGATTTTCTTCTTCAACAAATGAGGACAGTCACTCTAAAGACAACATGATAATGTACACTCACTGTAAGGACAGTCACAAATGAGGACATCTCACAGTGACTGTCCCTTGTGTGATTGCCACTTGAATGTATTGCTATTCAGCCACATTAATGCTTTTCTTCTTCAACAAATGAGGATAGTCACTCTAAAGACAACATGATAATGTACACGGGCTGTAAGTGTACATTATCATGTTGTCTTTACAGTGACTGTCCTCCTTCAAGTGGCAATTACACAAGGGACAGTCACTGTAAAGGCAACATGATAATGTAGAGAAACGTTGTCATTTGTATTTTCAACAGTGCCGAGAGAGATTCCCTCCGTGAAATCACAGCTACAATTTCTGAGTACGTTGGGTTTATTTTTCTTTTGTCATTATTATGTAATCTGGTATTCAGCTGTTACAGAGCTAAAATACCCAGAAATGAGGACATATCTGTGTTGAATTTATTGTTAGCGGCTCTGGTTATTTAGAAGTTTAATTTTATTTGTTCATCTTTCAAGCACAAACGTTTTGTGGACCGTAACATCTTCATTGTTTCGGGTATGCAATGAAACAGCCGTAACTTGCAACTACCTTCATGGTACTTGTGTACATTATCATGTTGTCTTTACAGTGACTGTCCTCATTCAAGTGGCAATTACACAAGGGACAGTCACTGTGAGATGTCCTCATTTGTGACAAGGACAGTCACACATGAGGACATCTCACAGTGACTGTCCCTTGTGTAATTGCCACTTGAATGTATTGCTATTCAACCACATTTATGGGCCCGTTTGGACCCCAGCACACAGTAGCATCTACAGAGAAGAATATCCCAGGTGTAACAAGTTGTAAGAATATACCAACAGTTCTAAGAAGTTCCCTAGCACATAGTAGCATCTACAGAGAAGAATATACAACATGAGGGCAGCCACTGTAAAGACAACATGATAATGTACACTCATTGTATGTGTACATTATCATGTTGTCTTTACAGTGACTGTCCTCATTCAAGTGGCAATTACAGAAGGGACAGTCATTGTGAGATGTCCTCATTTGTGACAAGGATAGTCACACATGAGGACATCTCATAGTGATCGATTGTCCCTTGTGTAATTGCCACTTGAATGTATTGCTATTGAACCACATTAATGCTTTTCTTCTTCAAAAAATGAGGACAGTCACTCTAAAGACAACATGATAATGTACACTCACTGTAAGGACAGTCACAAATGAGGACATCTCACAGTGACTGTCCCTTGTGTAATTGCCACTTGAATTACACAAGGGACAGTCATTGTGAGATGTCCTCATTTGTGGCAAGGACAGTCACACATGAGGACATCTCACAGTGATTGTCCCTTGTGTAATTGCCACTTGAATGTATTGCTATTCAACCACATTAATGCTTTTCTTCTTCAACAAATGAGGACAGTCACTCTAAAGACACCATGATAATGTACACTCACTGTAAGGACAGTCACAAATGAGGACATCTCATAGTGACTGTCCCTTGTGTAATTGCCACTTGAATGTATTGCTATTCAGCCACATTAATGCTTTTCTTCTTCAACAAATGAGGATAGTCACTCTAAGGACAACATGATAATGTACACTCACTGTAAGTGTACATTATCATGTTGTATTACAAATGGACCTTATGTTGGTCGGGATATAAGTGCAAAAAAAAAAAGGAACATTGTCATTTGTGTTTTCAACAGCGCCGAGAGAGATTCCCTCCACGATATCAAGCGGGTTATCATTTGTGTTTTGAACAAAGCGGGTTGTCATTTGTGTTTTGAACAGCACCGAGAGAGATTCCCTCCGCGAAATCAAGCGGGTTGTCATTTGTGTTTTCAACAGCGCCGAGAGAGATTCCCTCCGCAAAATCACAGCTACAATTTCTGAGTACGTTGGGTTTATTTTTCTTTTGTCATTATTATTTAATCTGGTATTCAGCTGTTAGAGAGCTAAAATACCCAGAAATGAGGACATATCTGTGTTGAATTTATTGTTAGCGGCTCTGGTTATTTAGAATGCTTCCCCACAATACTTAATTACACAAGGGACAGTCACTGTGAGATGTCCTCATTTGTGACAAGGACAGTCACACATGAGGACATCTCACAGTGACTGTCCCTTGTGTAATTGCCACTTGAATGTATTGCTATTCAACCACATTTATGGGCCCGTTTGGACCACGACACACAGTAGCATCTACAGAGAAGAATATCCCAGGTGTAACAAGTTGTAAGAATATACCAACAGTTCTAAGAAGTTCCCTAGCACATAGTAGCATCTACAGAGAAGAATATACAACATGAGGGCAGCCACTATAAAGACAACATGATAATGTACACTCATTGTATGTGTACATTATCATGTTGTCTTTAGAGTGACTGTCCTCATTCAAGTGGCAATTACAGAAGGGACAGTCATTGTGAGATGTCCTCATTTGTGACAAGGATAGTCACACATGAGGACATCTCACAGTGATCGATTGTCCCTTGTGTAATTGCCACTTGAATGTATTGCTATTGAACCACATTAATGCTTTTCTTCTTCAACAAATGAGGACAGTCACTCTAAAGACAACATGATAATGTACACTCATTGTAAGGACAGTCACAAATGAGGACATCTCACAGTGACTGTCCCTTGTGTAATTGCCACTTGAATTACACAAGGGACAGTCATTGTGAGATGTCCTCATTTGTGACAAGGATAGTCACACATGAGGACATCTCACAGTGATCGATTGTCCCTTGTGTAATTGCCACTTGAATGTATTGCTATTGAACCACATTAATGCTTTTCTTCTTCAACAAATGAGGACAGTCACTCTAAAGACAACATGATAATGTACACTCACTGTAAGGACAGTCACAAATGAGGACATCTCACAGTGACTGTCCCTTGTGTGATTGCCACTTGAATGTATCGCTATTCAGCCACATTAATGCTTTTCTTCTTCAACAAATGAGGATAGTCACTCTAAAGACAACATGATAATGTACACGGGCTGTAAGTGTACATTATCATGTTGTCTTTACAGTGACTGTCCTCATTCAAGTGGAAATTACACAAGGGACAGTCACTGTGAGATGTCCTCATTTGTGACAAGGACAGTCACACATGAGGACATCTCACAGTGACTGTCCCTTGTGTAATTGCCACTTGAATGTATTGCTATTCAACCACATTTATGGGCCCGTTTGGACCGCGGCACATAGTAGCATCTACAGAGAAGAATATCCCAGGTGTAACAAGTTGTAAGAATATACCAACAGTTCTAAGAAGTTCCCTAGCACATAGTAGCATCTACAGAGAAGAATATGGGTCAACGAGGTTGACTTCAAACCCATGCAATCTAATGGTAATAGTAATATCATAATTTGACATACTATCAGAAATACTTCCTAAATAGACTATTCAATCTTATAAGAGATGGATTCATGAGAACTATTATTTATGAAATATGAGTCAATGACTTTAATTAAAAAAATTACACAATCTAATTCTTGTAAAAATATCAAAATTTGACACATTGAAAATACCTTCCAAAAGTATCGTTAATTGATTAATATGAATCACTACTCATGAAATATAATTTTATAAACCTAATCTAAAAACTACACAATAAAAATCTTAATAGCAATATTGTAAGAAACTATTCCCAAAAGCAAGCCTAATAAAATTTGATGAAAATAATTTTTGTTTCACTCAACTTTGACATTCACAACTTCCTCTTTTATTATAATAAGAAAAAAAATGTCTTTTTAGATATACCTCATGAACCATACTCGAATAATCTATCATTTTTCTTCTCAAAAACATATTTGCAGAGCCTGCTTCTTTTACTTGTTTGTACTTTTATCTCTCTGATGGAAAGGGTTCCTTCAGGACACATTTTTCCAAGTTCACTGCTTGAGATATTTGAGGAGGGTTCCCCTGCTTGAGTATCCATCCAACCCATATTCGAGTAGTTCTACAATTGCACAGTCTAAATTAATAATACTGACAATTGAATGACGAATGATGATACATAGAATTGATATAAACTAATCCTAAAAACACTAAAACATTATTAATATATTTATATTTCATAAATAAAATTGATATAAAAGATTTGGAAAGATACATTAAAAAATAGAAAAACAGTAATTTATAATAGAAGGAAACTTAAATTGCTATTTAAAAAAAAAACAAGAGTCTTAAATCTTATCATTTTGTTTCATTATCATCCATAAGTACACACCTCTAGCATAATAATTATATTTTACCACCCATAAAATGAAAAAAAGATTTTCACAAGAGAAATTGAAGCTAGATTATAAAAATGAACCATCTTATTGGAAACTGGAACTGTTATCATACCCAAAAGGACTACAAAATTTCACCTTATCATACCCAGATTGTTGCTTTTCCTGGCGGAGGGAAATTTGATCAGTAAAATTGACACAGAGTATGTTGTATCCATTGTCATGCTGGATAAAAAAACACCAACTTTAATGGGCATGTACTGTCCCTTGTGTAATTGCCACTTGAATGCATTGCTATTTGATGTAGGGGCATCCCTAATGCAAGCCAAAGACACCATGATTGAAGGAAGTTGCCATGAAGCCAAGGAGTCAAATCCTATCAATTGGAACATAAGATTTTCACCTTGGAGCTTTGAAGGATTGACTGGTGAAAGGTCCTTTTGATTGACAAATCAGAGTCTTTTTGAATGACAAATCAGAGTCTTTTTGAATGACAATAAATTAGAATAGGAGTTTTAGATGTTTTCTTGGTTTGTAATAAATATTAAGGATTGATCTTATCTCCTTATAAACATCCACTTGTTGGACACAAGACCCCTTGGTGACTTATAAACCTTGGGCATCTTTTGAGTCCTTGGATGAAATGAGCATAGTAAGTGTTTATTAGGTGTCTTTTAGATGTTGTTAAGAAGTTTGAAGGTCCAAAATAACTTTAATAAGGTTCCTAAAGTTTCACAACACATTTTTAACCTTCTCGGCAAAGTTGTTTGCAAAGTTGTAATGCAACTTTAAAAGTTGCTTAGCAAAGTTGACATTTGTTGGATAAACTGTTCTAACCACCTAGATGGTTGAACCAACGTTTGGAGAGCCTATTTTAGGCTTCAAATGGTCGAAGACAGACAGAGAACCAGTATTGTAATCATTTTGCTTTCATAAAAAATAAAAATAACCCTGTTTTAGTGCATTTCTGGTGAAAAACGAACTCTGTACGGCTGTACGGATGGTGGTTGGATGATAAAATTTTCCTGGAAGTTGTAATAGTGACATCTGATGCTTTGGAAGTTGGTTTGATTGATTCTCTTTGTTTTATATCTAAGTTATTTCAAATTTTCTGTGCATTGTTTACAAACCCTCATTTTCAGGGTTTGACTGATGTAAAGACCTTAACTCACGTTTCAACCATTGGAATTCCTTCTTCCTTGGTGGAATGAGATTTAAGGATGTATATTTGTATATTCTAAAAGCCCTGACTACTCTGCATCACTATTGAACCACATTAATGCTTTTTTCCTTCAACAAATGAGGAAAGTCACTGTAAAGACAACATGATAATGTACACTCACTGTAAGGATAGTCACAAATGAGGAAATCTTAGAGTGATTATCCCTTGTGTAATTGCCGCTTGAATACATTTCTATTGAACCACATTAATGCTTTTTTCCTTCAAGTGGCAATTACACAAGGGACAGTCACTGTGAGATGTCCTCATTTGTGACAAGGACAGTCACACATGAGGACATCTCACAGTGACTGTCCCTTGTGTAATTGCCACTTGAATGTATTGCTATTCAACCACATTTATGGGCCTATTTGGACCACGGCACACAATAGCATCTACAGAGAAGAATATCCCAGGTGTAACAAGTTGTAAGAATATACCAACAGTTCTAAGAAGTTCCCTAGCACATAGTAGCATCTACAGAGAAGAATATACAACATGAGGGTAGCCACTGTAAAGACAACATGATAATGTACACTCATTGTATGTGTACATTATCATGTTGTCTTTACAAGGATAGTCATTTGTGACAAGGATAGTCACAGATGAGGACATCTCACAGTGATCGATTGTCCCTTGTGTAATTGCCACTTGAATGTATTGCTATTGAACCACATTAATGCTTTTCTTCTTCAACAAATGAGGACAATCACTCTAAAGACAACATGATAATGTACACTCACTGTAAGGACAGTCACAAATGAGGACATCTCACAGTGACTGTCCCTTGTGTGATTGCCACTTGAATGTATTGCTATTCAGCCACATTAATGCTTTTCTTCTTCAACAAATGAGGATAGTCACTCTAAAGACACAATGATAATGTACACGGGCTGTAAGTGTACATTATCATGTTGTCTTTACAGTGACTGTCCTCCTTCAAGTGGCAATTACACAAGGGATTTATGTTTTCATTTGTGTTTTCAACAACGCCGTAACCCTCCGCGAAATCACATCGGGATATAAGGGCAAAACAAACAAGAACGTTGTCATTTGTATTTTCAACAGCGCCGAGAGAGATAAACAAACTTAAAAATCAGACTTAAGAAAGATGAAGGCAATGCTTCAAAAGGCCGATGCCCTAAATACGGGAAAACACAATACCACCATTAAACGATGCCCTAGTCACCGTATCAATGTTGCCAGCTCCGTACCAGTATGCTGATTGCTCACTTTCATCCTGTGATAAAGGTAACTTCATTAATCATACTTGAAATGGCAGCATACGAACTAAAGCTGATGAACATTTATAAACTAAAAGTTTAAAACTACAGATTACAAATGTAGTAGTTTCATACGAAAAGAACTTGATGTCTGAAATTTACCATTAGAAGTATCCAAAGGAATACCACAGTACTATTGAACTTGGAGAATCGGAGATGATCTACACAGCAAGGTTCAATAGCTGTAAGGACTGTTACACCATCTTTAGCATTTGAATACATTTTCTCCTTGGCTTCTGGTGGATCCTCAAAGACCCCCAATGACGTTTTCCCTACAATTATCAATTGTTTGTCAGTATGAGATATTAATAAATAAACATTAATCACAATATTAGGCAAACAATGTTCTTGATGTCTGAATCTAAATCACAGAAAGCTCTAATAAAGCAGTTCTCAGTTTCACATTAAACTAAGTTTCAATTTCAAATGGTTATAATAATTTTTGCAAGTTATAAGTAGCTGGTTACAGTATATGACATAAAAAGAAAAAAAATCATTTCTATTCTTTTCTTCTTTTTCTCTTTCAACGAAGCTTTTGCACCACACAAATGCATACCAAGAATTTCTCAGGAGGTTTCAAGACCATTGCATACCAAACTTCTTCTCTGTAGATGCTACTGTGTGTCGTGGTCCAAACGGGTCCAAATAGACCTAGTGACTCTAGTAGGTCTCCAAAACCTGTTCTGCAGCAATAACTCTTCAATTTGACAAAGGACCTTATGAACTTATATGTTTTTTGAGTACCCTTTTTGATGTTCTAACAATCCTCCAACTCCCAGACCTTGACTCCACTCCAGAGCATATCAATGTCCTTATTGAGTCCGCAGACCTAATGCATGCCTTTGGGTGTGGGTTCCAAAATAAGGCATTGAAAATGGGTGCATGAAACCAAGATCAGAGTTTGAAGATGTCCACCATGCTCTAAAGATCTAGATTCAACAAGGTTTGAGGTCCTTTACTTGCCGCTACCCTCTGATCTTGCATAATCCATCAACTCCTAGTCAAGAACATTGAGATTCTTGACCTAGGGCTTGCTCTTGAAATTCTCTGGCTTAGTATCCTGTTCCAAAGCTTTTAAAATATGAAAATAAACCCCCTTAACTTGCATTTTACAAAGAACAGAGGATATCCTATGGTTTATTTGCAAGTTAAGGCCATTTGAATGCAATAACCCAAAAAATGAGGGTTTGACAGAACAACAGATAAGAAAAAGGAATAACTTTGATATAAGCTGTCTTGAATCTACCAAATAAACTCTCAAAGCATAAGATATAAATACTCTAACTTCCACACTGGTCTGCCCTCCCTTTCACATCCGTACACTGTACAGTGCTTGAAGGAAATGCACAAAAAAGGCTCTGAAATAGTGGCTCTATCTGACAGAGAGTCCATGCTAGGCTTCATGACTAACCTAGAGCACATTCCTTGTTATGGAGGAAGTTTGAATGGTGAAGAACTTATGGAATGGATAGAGGACCTAGATAACCATTTTGACTACAAGTATCTTATTAATAACCATTTTGACTACAAGTATCTTATGGATAGAGGACCTTGATAACCATTTTGACTCATTTAGTATCTTATTGAGCTTCACTTTGTTTCGAGAATATAGTTTAATATTCTCTACTAAACAGGGCCAACCACGTGAAGGTGGAAGCTCATTTGGCCCCACCCCCCTCCCCCTAACATCACTCTACATTCCCCGTTAACATCTAACATTCATTCATTCTTTCAATTATTAATAAAATGTAACATTCAATCAATATCACATGATAACATTCATTAACACATTAGATTCGTTAACACACAACATTCATCAATATGAAAATAAACACATAATTCATGAACATTCATTAGCACATAATTAAATTCATTGAGACATAAAATTCAGTCATTATCAATTAAGGTATTTAGATGACAATCATTTCTTTTTTCTCTTTCTAATTTTTTTTTCTATGTAAGCTCTAAGAGGAGCATCAGTGTTATCATCAATACCCCCCTCATCAGTTGTTTTGTTCTTTGTTCTTGATGATCTCAAATTCCTATGCTGCTGCAAAGGGGGGTCCTCTACAATAACAAATAAAAGAGTTAAATTTAAAATATTTAATTATAATTGTTACAAGTATTTAATTATTTTAAAGAACATAACTGTGGCGCTCTTTAATTACCTGATCTGGCCACATCATTTTGTCTAGACTCAACCTCAACATGCTCATGAGCACCGACCCCTCGATCCTCTACAGTTGCTATACAAAATGTTACATTAATCCAAACACCAATTGTAATTACATATAAAAATTTTAATAGCAAATGTATACCTCCACCACTAGGATGCACATCATGCGAACCTTCATTATGCATAGATTGTGTAGAAGGATTGTCAGGCTGCATTCCAATATCCTACACATTGTTATCATTGCTTTCTTAAAACAGATATACTCACTTTATATTAGAACTTAACATCAAATAGACTAATTGGTAAAGTATTCAATTTGAAATAAATTTCATTTAGCTTATTTACCTGTGGCTCAGATGCATCATTATTTGAACCTTGCACACTGATTTCAGCTCGTAGCCGTTCAGCCACGGCTCTATAGCCTTGTTGGAAGCCAATTCTCTTGTCCTCTTCTGTGAGGCATCTATTGAACTCTGACCCCTACATTTTTTCTTGGTATGGTGAATTTTACTTGCATTGTTTGATCAAAAAAAATTTCCTTGCAATATATAAAAAAATTGATACAAGTTTTCATTTACTAATACTTACAACTCGTGCTTGAAGTTTGGAAAAACCACCAGAGCCGAGCTTGTGTGTCCCGTGCTTTTCTAATCTTGCCTTTGTTGCCTTTGATGTGTTAGGCAATCTATGAAAAGTTTGAAATATGTTAGAGACCAATATAGGAAAAATTTAGAGGTTAATTAGTACATAATTACATTCTCAAAAGTATCACATACCTTGCTCTACTCTCTACTGGCGTAATTCCTTTTTTCATGTCGGCTTTATACTTTCCATCCAAAATCAAATCCTGCCACTCAGCCTCAAGAACACAGGGCGGACGCTCGTGCCTTGGGTTAACCTCTAAATATTTCCTGTACTGGTCCCTAATATACTTCAAACATAAACCAGCTCTTTCAAGGAGCTTGTTTCTCTCGAATGCACGAGGTCCAAAAAGCTGGGTCATACTATCTACAAGATCATCCTTCAACTTTTTATCTTGGTTATTCCACCTTTTAAGTAAAAAAAAACATGTTAGACTCATAAATGAAGAGAAGCTACCTTTAATATAGTTCAAGAAATTGATGAAAAGGAAAACTATTCTAGCAATGATATGAAATCAAAATAGTGGTTTGGGGTTTTAGTTAGGATATGATGTTCCACCATGTACGTATGGTGGGCCCGAATATCCGCAAACACTCGTCACCAAGTTTTCGCCAAAAAATATCATTCCCTACAAAATAATCATGGGATCATTAGTCGATGAAGAGTGATCAAAAACTAAATTACTATTATATCACTATAGAATAATAATAACTTTAAAGTACCTGGAAGTTTGGATACTTTTAAGGGAACGCCTTCATCGTCGCTGATGATCAATACGCAATCCTTCACCGTTCCCGTACTAGGAACACGGGAACATCCAGGAAATGATGTTGCATCGGGACTTGTTGCATCTCCTATTGCAAAAAATGAAAACCATTATCAAATGCCTCCAAGAAATAATACTTCAAGGGAAATAAATTGGTGCAGAGCACCCATGGCACAAACACAATCAAGGGATCTACATCGTAAACACATAACACTTAAACACATAACAAAAGAGAGAAAAAGAGGGATTTGTGTACCAGTAGATGGTGCAACAGTTGGTGCATTTAGGCTGTGTGTTGTTGACATGGCAGTCGGCAAGACATTTGTGGCTATCCTGGATGGAGGCGGCGTTGTCATATCATCATGGAAAGGAGCTGAAGAATAAAATTGTTAGAGCATGCATAAATATAGAACGCGTGGACTAGCATGGACAAGATTGTTAGAGCATTAAAAAAAAAGATTGTTCGAGCATGTATTGTCAATGATTATGATCATTCCTATATATATTCAGTGGAAAACACAAGTGGGGAATGGAACATGTGATCTACCTGAACCACTTGCAATACCGGCCTCATCATGGGAATGGGGTTCAAAATTACGCAAATAACTCTGTAAAGACAATGCATCCATATTTTAATTAATGTCATAAAAGAGCATAACATAAAAACCATTATTGAACTCTTGTAATAATTAAAAATTTCATTAATACTTACTTTAAAGTTTTCAGAAGTGCGCAACAACTCAGCTGCCCTGTCTTTTATTTCCTGAGTCTGAGGATGTATGGATACCAAACGTAGAAGTTCTTTCCCAATTTTCTTTAGCAGCTTTTTAATGGAACCGATCGGGTCATCGGTCTCTGCTAAATCAAGAAAAAAAGGGTCCACAAGGGGGGACTCCTGAGGGACTACAGGTTGCTTTCCCTCTCTCCGACCACCGGCCCTCTGTGACAACAATAGTATTAGTATTATCAAAATTACTCCAAAACAATGAAGAAAATAACATTAAAAAAAATAACATTTTGCTTCTATCTAGTTTGCACAATTACAATGAATTTTACCTGCTCATGTGTAGATGAGCTAGGAATATCGTCACCATCACCTTCGGGCGGTCGCTCCATATTGTGCCCCTGTGTCAAAGATCAAGTATAAAAATGTTAGCCAAAAATTTAATAACTAAATGGTATGTTGGAGTCATTGATTAGAAGTTGGTTTAATAGTATGTACCACCCCCATGATAGTAGCCTCGTTTGTATCTATGCGGTTCAAATTGTAATCAATAAGCAGCTCTTCCCCTGCACGTATTGATTTTATCGCACAGATGAATACACGATTTCCCTCGCGCGCCTCAAATATGCAATTGGGTTGCTTTATAGTTGACCCAGGTCGTGTACTATTTATAAAACCCGCAATATTCCCTGTTGCTTTTGGCCTTCCATCAATGTATATAGCCACACTTTTACTTTGATTATTGTCTTGCTGTTGTATATAATTTGCCGAGAGTGCATACCTACGCATACTTTTTTTATATTGAACAATATGCATCCAACTTTTGTAATCGTAACATGGTCCAACATACTCCATCAATTCAGAAACTTTGTTGTAAGACACCTTTATGCCATCCATAGAAAATAGGCCCAAACCATGTAATGATGATGGTGCTATGCGATATATCCTCTCATTAACACAAAAATCAATGTTTATTGGAGGAAGTTCCTTGGGTACCCAATTTTTCTGTAGATGTTGGTACCTCAAGGGCACCTCGATGTCGCCTTTCGTCTCATCATCATAAGAACATGACCCCCCTTGAGCAAGGAAAAATTTCA
This sequence comes from Chamaecyparis obtusa, assembly GCA_027943335.1. Taxonomy (NCBI): domain Eukaryota; kingdom Viridiplantae; phylum Streptophyta; class Pinopsida; order Cupressales; family Cupressaceae; genus Chamaecyparis; species Chamaecyparis obtusa. The sequence goes on along the minus strand of BSBK01003660.1, from coordinate 10,550 downwards.
TGTGTTTATTGAATTTCCTTCTAGTCCTTTGACCTCTAGTTAATCTCCCTATTCTAGATAAACTGCATGTCTCACTTTCCTCTTCTATTCCTATATTTCCCTCACTCGAGGAAGACACTTCTGACAAATACCTATTTGCTGGTACCTGCAAATGGGAGAGATCTTAGAAGACATCAATCTTACTATTGATAAGTGTATTAAATAGACTTTCTATAAGGTGTATTGACTTATACCTGTCGATCCATGAGACTGTGCGGGATGCTCTTGAAAGGGGTTCAATTTCCTGCAAATGTAATTCAATTATCGTGAGCATAATCACATCATAATCATAATCACATCCATCATAAGCATCACATAAAAATTAAAAACATTAAAACGTACACATTATAACACTTATAGCTTTTAAATAGATAATGAATAAACTATGTAACCATTTAAGACAAATATATTTCTATCAAGAAATGAATATTAAATACATTAAGGATTGATGGCATACCTTTAAATTTCATCATCATCATCCTCATCATCATCATCATCATCATCATCATCATCATCCTCGTCATCGTCGTCATCATCATCGTCCTCGTCGTCGTCATCGTTGTCGTCATCATCAACATCATCATCATCAACATCAACATCATCTTCATCATCATCATCAGTAGCAGCATCATCTTCTTCTTCTTCTTCATGAAAATTTGTCTCAGGAACATCATCCAATAATTGTCGATCGTGATCATCATCTACATCATCTTCTACTTCTTCGGTATCTTCTTCTTCCATCGCATTATACTTTATCGGCCTTCCTCTCGGTTCATGTCTAACAACAAATGACCAACCCGGTTTATGTGAAACCTCTGAGTAAAATACCTGCTCACATTGGCTTGGAAGAACATAGGGCTCATCCCCAACTGGCTCAAACGACCTTGTATTAACCATTGTAAATCCATTATCATGTTCAATAACAGTTCTATTAGGATCATTTGGATTAAGTCGTAGCCTGTACCATTTGACAACGAAGAGTACTAATTTGAAGGAACTAAAGTCGCACTCAAGTATATCATCCAAAATGCCATAGTATTGATTTTTAGACTCTTGAGGATCTAAGTCATTTCTAGATGAAATATTAGTCACTTGAAAGACTGCAGTTATTCCAGAATCACAAGTTTTCTTCGTGTCATCCAACACTTTGATGCGAAATTTTTGACCATTACAGAACATACCCTTGTGGTGTTTAACCTGCAATAATATGTGAAACATGTCAAAATTATTATATCGTGAGTTGATAAACATACGGGTGATTAATAATTTTGTACGTACCTGGAAATATCTTAAACCATATGCTAAATCTATTTCCCTTTGCGTAACATTAGAATCTCCATTACGATGAGCTTCTTTAACCAATGAAGATACACCTTCCCATGTTAATGTGTGACCAGAATGTTGACATCGTTCAATCCATACCGTCATCCAATCAAGATTGTTTGCAATATACAAATGTAGTGCATCCCACTCTCGAGCAACTGTACAAAAAAAAAATAGACGACTTACAACCGATTTATTTTGAAGATTAAGAAATAATTTATTACAATAACATCTTATAATTTATTACCTGTCACTTTCCTCAATCTACCTTTCCCCATCAAGTACTCCCCTTTGAATTTTTTAAAAGGGTCGAGATCCCAAATGCGATCTACATGGATATTTGAAGCAAACTTAGGAAGATATTCAGTAATGTACACCATAGTCTGGTATACCATGTATCCCTCTACCATAGAACCCTCAGGATGTGCTCTTTGTCGAACCAAAGCCTTCAAAGATTTCAAGTGCCTCTCAACCATCCACATTGACCTAGTGTGTGCAGGTCCACACAATTCAATCTCCTCAACTTGGTGTATGAGGTAGTGTTCTTGTGCATTGAAAAAAGTTGGAGGTAGACACTTTTGCATTTCACACAATAAATGAGGAATTCTTCTCTTCCAATAGTTTATATCTTCTTTATGGATTTCTTTAGATGACAACCACCTACATTAAGAGATTCAAGTCACAAAAAATATATAAATACGAGACTTTACAAAATAATATACAATAGATTACATAGCAAGAAAAACAAATCGCGAATATAATAAATATATACAACAAATTGAACAGATATTACTGCTTACCTCATGTATTTTCCAAGATCATATATCACTTGTTTGATGTTATTGTTGAAGTGCTCTGGGAGAGATAGAGGTAGCACGTACTGCAGTAATTATAAACCAATCATTTCATTATTTTCTAACATAACATAATGAATAGTACACGTAGTTTATGAATATATTGTAAATACAGAAGAACATAACTTACCTTGATGAAAGTATGCCAATCATGCGTTTTGAGCCCTGGCCTAAATTCACTTTTCTTTGATATGAGATTGCTTATGTTCCCAGCAAATCCTGTGGGAAATCGAATTTTTCGTATGACTTCTTTTATGGCATCACTTTGCTGCTCCGTTAATAACCAAGGAAGGGCACTTATATTAATCTGATCTCTATTGCTATTTGAGTGAATGAAATTCTTCAGTGCATGATTGGATTCATGAATGTCATTACAAATTTTGACAATTTTTTCTTTGTCACACCTTCCATCCAGTATTTTCCACAATGTCTCTGTTATATTCTTTCCAACATGCATAAGATCAAACAAATGCACAATTTGTAGGTCCTCGTAGTAGGGCAACCTACTAAATTATCTGGGATAGCTTTTTAGTCCCTTTGGAAGGTTGTCAGTAGTGCCTTGACAACCTTCACGATCATCAATTACATAATTAGTAAACAAAAATCACAATAGAAATATATAAATTACAAACATAAACCATTAAGTGGAACGACATTACCTCGACGATTAATTCTATTATATTCCAACTTCCATAGGCGAGGTGTCATTCTTCGTGGCTTTGATGTAGTCTCTTCTTTCCCATTGAAAAGATGTTTTTCCATACTTCGATACTTATGATTCCTGTGGAGGAAGTGTCTGTACTCATCAAACACATGCTTTCCTAAACTTTTTGAATGACGAGATTTCATCTTTGGACCACAAACTGGACATGCAAATTTTCCCTTTGTTTGAAGACCTACAAGATAATGATATAATTGGATTATTAAATATGTTGATTTTTATAATTAGAATTATCATGCGCAACTTGAATTCACTATAACATACCACAAAAATGTGTTAGCCCTGGGGCATCATGTATTGTCCATACAAGTATTGCATAGAATTGAAATTGTCTTTGTCCTATTGGTCTAGACACGTCATACATAGTGACACCATTCCATAACTCCACCAACTCGTCAATAAGAGGCTCAATATATACATTCATATCTTTAACTTGATATTTACCTACTTGAATGAACAGTAACATTACATAATTATTGTGACCATTTTACTGTAAGATTTGTAAGTACATGTAAATTAATAACTATCAAATGATAAAATACCTAGAACAATCATTGCCAACATAATGTGCTCCCTCTTTATTGACATCCACGGAGGAATGTTATTGTTGATAACAAAAACAGGCCACACCGAGCAAATAGATCTCATCTCTCCAAATGGATTGACACCATTCGCTGCCAATGAAAGCCTGAGATTACGAGGTTCTTCTTTGAAGTGTTGCCACTTTTCCTCTATGTGCATAAATGCCGAACCATCCACAGGGATTCGAATAATGTCATCTCGACTTCTATTGCATGCATGGTAATCCATAAATTGTGCCAAGCTAGTACACCTGAATAATTGTCGCATCCGTGGAATAATGGGGATGTAACAAAGAACCTTGTGAGGCACCTTTTTTGTTATTCGATCTGTTCGATATCTACTCGTATGACATACAGGGCATTGTGTTGCAAATTCATGTTCTTTATAATATATAATATGATCATTGGGACAAGCATGTATTGCTTGATACTCCATTCCAATATCTTTCATAATAGAAGATAATTCTCGATATGAGCGAGGTAGAATATTTGATGGTGGTAACAAAAACTCGCCTATCAATCTACAGCAAAAAATATAAGTTGTTAATATAAACAATATTAGTGGTACATTATTCACCCTTTGTTAACTATAAAGACATATATGACATACATTAACATACGTGACATTGTTATGTTGGATAAACCATTCATAACCTTCAAGTTCAACAACAACAATACAGCAGAGAGAAGAGTTGTTTGGGAGTCTTTGTATAGGGGCTCGTATGCCTTCTCAAGTAGAGGTACATCAAGGCTATCATCATCATCATGATCAGATCCGCTTGGACTAAATGTGTCATGGATCAATGTATTTATACCATCATCTTCAATTGTGTTTTCTGGCGCATGATCGTCATCTTCCATGGGATCATTATCTTCACCTTGGATATTCGCACCCCCATGTTCCTCCATATCATGTACTTCCCTGGGGAGATCAACCTATATAAAATTGATTAACATAAATAAACCATGATCTTCAACTCATCATCAAGTGATTTCATATGTATATAAATTGTTAAAATGATATAATGAACAACTTACCAGTGGATGATAGTCATGCCCCCCTTCAATGTGACCATTCTCCCTACAATGTCTCTTAACTGTTTTGATTAGCAATCTTCTACGGTTTAAGCCCTTACAAATTTTGCAGGGACAATAACATTTTCCATCACCTTTTCTTTTCAAGTTAGACCACAATCTAGCGATTGTCTCCCTATTTTGTTCTTCACTTATATTATCTGACATGATCGTTCTTCGCAGGAAGAAAAAATTGGGCTATGAAAACTTCGGTCTACAACTTTCAGTGACTAAGCAAAATTGTCAAAAGTACACAAAACATATAAGCTACAAGGCCTTCTTGCTTAGCTCTAGAAGCTCTCTAGCAATCAAAACATATAAGCTACAAGGCCTAACAGCAATTTCAAAACATATAAGCTACAAGGCAAGACATATTACATGACATGGCAAAAGGATTAAAATATACATTAGATTAAAAAATATACAATTTTCAAACCTGAGCGCGCGGCTATAACTCGTGCAATGGTCTTCTTGCTTAGCTTTAGAAGCTCTCCAGCAGTCAAAACATATAAGCTACAAGGCCTAATAGCAATTTCAAAACAAGGGTCATCAAAAGAACCAAAAACAATGTGTGCAAACAATACCTTGTGAAGTGGTATAGATAATTAGAAGATGCTACTATGTGCTAGGGAACTTCTTAGAACTGTTGGTATATTCTTACAACTTGTTACACCTGGGATATTCTTCTCTGTAGATGCTACTGTGTGCCGTGGTCCAAACGGGCCCATAAATGTGGTTGAATAGCAATACATTCAAGTGGCTTACACAAGGGACAGTCACTGTGAGATATCCTCATGTGTGACTGTCCTTGTCACAAATGAGGACATCTCACAGTGACTGTCCCTTGTGTAATTGCCACTTGAATGAGGTCAGTCACTCTAAAGACAACATGATAATGTACACATACAATGAGTGTACATTATCATGTTGTCTTTACAGTGGCTGCCCTCATGTTGTATATTCTTCTCTGTAGATGCTACTACGTGCTAGGGAACTTCTTAGAACTGTTGGTATATTCTTACAACTTGTTACACCTGGGATATTCTTCTCTGTAGATGCTACTGTGTGTCGTGGTCCAAACGGGCCCATAAATGTGGTTGAATAGCAATACATTCAAGTGGCAATTACACAAGGGACAGTCACTGTGAGATGTCCTCATGTGTGACTGTCCTTGTCACAAATGAGGACATCTCACAGTGACTGTCCCTTGTGTAATTAAGTATTGTGGGGAAGCATTCTAAATAACCAAAGCCGCTAACAATAAATTCAACATAGATATGTCCTCATTTCTGGGTATTTTAGCTCTCTAACAGCTGAATACCAGATTAAATAATAATGACAAAAGAAAAATAAACCCAACGTACTCAGAAATTGTAGCTGTGATTTTGCGGAGGGAATCTCTCTCGGCGCTGTTGAAAACACAAATGACAACCCGCTTGATTTCGCGGAGGGAATCTCTCTCGGTGCTGTTCAAAACACAAATGATAACCCGCTTGATTTCGCGGAGGGAATCTCTCTCGGCGCTGTTGAAAACACAAATGACAACGTTCCTTTTTTTTTTTGCACTTATATCCCGACCAACATAAGGTCCATTTGTAATACAACATGATAATGTACACTTACAGTGAGTGTACATTATCATGTTTTCCTTAGAGTGACTATCCTCATTTGTTGAAGAAGAAAAGCATTAATGTGGCTGAATAGCAATACATTCAAGTGGCAATTACACAAGGGACAGTCACTATGAGATGTCCTCATTTGTGACTGTCCTTACAGTGAGTGTACATTATCATGGTGTCTTTAGAGTGACTGTCCTCATTTGTTGAAGAAGAAAAGCATTAATGTGGTTGAATAGCAATACATTCAAGTGGCAATTACACAAGGGACAATCACTGTGAGATGTCCTCATGTGTGACTGTCCTTGTCACAAATGAGGACATCTCACAATGACTGTCCCTTGTGTAATTCAAGTGGCAATTACACAAGGGACAGTCACTGTGAGATGTCCTCATTTGTGACTGTCCTTACAATGAGTGTACATTATCATGTTGTCTTTAGAGTGACTGTCCTCATTTGTTGAAGAAGAAAAGCATTAATGTGGTTCAATAGCAATACATTCAAGTGGCAATTACACAAGGGACAATGTCATGAGCCATGCCATATTGAACTTAGTATAATAATAAAATGATTAGATGATATATAATAATCTATTATTAACGGTATATAACAATAATATATAATTATTATCAAAAGATAATAATAATATATAGTTAGCATAATAAGTAATATGTTAATTAAATAATATTAAAATATTAATAAATAATATAATTATGATTATAATTATAATATAAATTAATAATAAATAATTATTAATAAATTATATATATTATATTATAATAATATATTAAGTAATAATATTAAATCAATTATTGATATAATAATTTTAATATATAAATAATATTAATAAACCTCTCAATATAAAACAATATGTTATCACTATAATAATATTTATTATAATATTATTAATATTACTAACATCATTAATTATAATATTTAATAATAACAATAACATTAATAATAATAATAATAATAATAACGTTTAAAGCAATATCGAATATCTGTAATCGATATACATCTACATTAAACATCTGCATTATCTATCACGATGAGGAACGAAGAAGTGATACAACAATCACTAGTCATTAAACATCGATACCATGAGAGGATGATTAATGAACCAAATACTATGAAGTCAAGATCAACATGATATGAATAAGGGATAGGTCGCTATGGGTTTCAGAAGATGTATTGATAAGCAAGAAGGATAACCATTCATATATTATAAATAATCATTAATTGCACAAGTTTAGACAATGACATATCCGATAAAGCAATATCAAACATGAAGACCCGCTAGCAAATATGCACCATCACTTCCTATGTTATCATGACAATAACATAAACTAGATTGAATTCTACTATCTATATCAATAGACACCACATAGGAGGATATCGACTAAAGGATTGAAAGATTATCAATTGTCTGAGATAAACCACATCTTGTAGAAACACAAAAGCATCAGTGATTATATCACAAGCTATTGATGAATGAGGCATCAGTCATGGATAATAAGTACAATGTATCCTTAAGTATTAACAGGAATGGAAGTCAATTTGAAGATCAAACTCCATTACCAGCAATCAACCAATAAATGGACAATTATCAGAAAATGATATCGACTTATATCAGAGTAGAAAGATTGGATATCATCATAACAATATGGGATAAGGCAAGAGTTAATATCGATTGACTAAATACTAATGATAGTTAGACCAAACTAATACAAACACAATGGATGTTAACTACTGGTTGCACTACCAATTAGGGAAGATTACCTTCATAAAAAGATTTGATATTGAGTCAATCTGGGAGTTATCTATGATCAGAAAATAATGAAATAATATTATGTGAACTGTCGGATTATGGAAAGGTGTGCTTAACAAAGGGACATGGAGGAAGAAACAAGACATGTCTCATTCATAGCATCTCTTCATTTGTTAAAGACAATATAAGAATGCATTCTCGTCAGTCACTCAAGGCATCATTAGAACTTTATTTACTTATCCATATTTGGATATACTCAATAGAGCATCTGCCTTTGGCAGTTTGGTTTCAAGTTTATCATTGCAGATCAGAGACAACACCATGATTGCACAGATAGAAAGGATAGTCAGAAACAGCATCAATATTTGAAGTTGCAAGCATATAATTCAGAATCTGAAATAGCAACATATCACTCATAGCGATATTACACATTTGCATAATTACATCATCATATCAGACACAGCAAATACATTGCTGTAAGAAATACTTATTGATTGTATATCGATATTGTTTATATCAGACATACCATCATTATACTATCACTATAAGTGATAGGAAACATCATATTCATAGCATATTTCATATCATTATATCCGACAGTGCTATTAAACATATTGGTATCAATATCATCTTGCACACATATTGTGATTGAATCTGAAATAGCGGTTGATATCTTAAGTAACCTCCATTACTTAGTTTAATTGTAAGTATCTGATAGAGTAAGTCTGAGAAGTGGAGTAATTGTTCCTATTTTCCAAGTTAGCCAAAAAGGGGACATTACAGACAATCACGGTGAGATGTCCTCATGTGTGACTGTCCTTGTCACAAATGAGGACATCTCACAATGACTGTCCCTTGTGTAATTCAAGCGGCAATTACACAAGGGACAGTCACTGTGACATGTCCTCATTTGTGACTGTCCTTACAGTGAGTGTACATTATCATGTTGTCTTTAGAGTGACTGTCCTCATTTGTTGAAGAAGAAAAGCATTAATGTGGTTCAATAGCAATACATTCAAGTGACAATTACACAAGGGACAATCACTGTGAGATGTCCTCATGTGTGACTATCCTTGTCACAAATGAGGACATCTCACAATGACTGTCCCTTATGTAATTCAAGCGGAAATTACACAAGGGACAGTCACTGTGAGATGTCCTCATTTGTGACTGTCCTTACAGTGAGTGTACATTATCATGTTGTCTTTAGAGTGACTGTCCTCATTTGTTGAAGAAGAAAAGCATTAATGTGGTTCAATAGCAATACATTCAAGTGGAAATTACACAAGGGACAATCACTGTGAGATGTCCTCATGTGTGACTGTCCTTGTCACAAATGAGGACATCTCACAATGACTGTCCCTTGTGTAATTCAAGCAGCAATTACACAAGGGACAGTCACTGTGAGATGTCCTCATTTGTGACTATCCTTACAGTGAGTGTACATTATCATGTTGTCTTTAGAGTGACTGTCCTCATTTGTTGAAGAAGAAAAGCATTAATGTGGTTCAATAGCAATACATTCAAGCGGCAATTACACAAGGGACAGTCACTGTGAGATGTCCTCATTTGTGACTGTCCTTACAGTGAGTGTACATTATCATGTTGTCTTTAGAGTGACTGTCCTCATTTGTTGAAGAAGAAAAGCATTAATGTGGTTCAATAGCAATACATTCAAGTGGCAATTACACAAGGGACAATCGATCACTGTGAGATGTCCTCATGTGTGACCTTTGTGAAGGCAAGTGGCAATTTGTACCCAAGTTACCAATATTGTGGCAAAAGTGGGAATGAAGCATTTAGGGGTCAAATTGGGCAAAGAAGTGTAGAAGTGGCCTATGTGAGGTCTAAATAGCCTAACTAAGTCATGGTTAGGGTCTTATGGTGTTTGAACAATAAGTTTTGAACCAAAATCCCAAAGGTTGTAACAAGTTGTCAATGTTGTCATTCACAACATTGACAACATTTGTGCAAGGGAGCATTTTCGAGTAAGATGGTTATGTAACTATATGAAACCATTGAATTAGGCATCAGATCAACTATAAGAGGCCTCCATCGATCTGTGCAAAAGGTTGGGGGGAAAAACATTTGGAATTAAGAAGATTTGTAGAGTAACACGGTTTTAGTGAATTCTTGAGTTTTTTTGTTTCTTTGTTTTCAGTTGATTAATGGATTAGATAGCTCGCAGTGTCTATTGGAAAAGTTAGTACAAGTTGTTTTTTTATTCTGTGTTGTGTTTTTTTTGAGTTTTTGAAGCATTCCAACTAGTTTGTTAATTCTTTTGTTAAGTACCCTATCATTGGTTTGAACCAGGCAGGTTGAACAAATGGAGTCTTAGCTCATCATTCCATTGTCAATTTTGTACGGGCTCTTGGAATGGGTGAGGAGACTCCATGTACTATATGTTTGGAAGGAGGGGCCTTGGGAAGCTCATTTTCTATGTTTGCAATGATGTCCTAGGTGAGTCAGTTGAGCACAGTTAGGGATGACAAATCATTACAAGAAGATTACAACAAGTTGAATGCATTGGTTGCTTCAACTAAAATCTCATGGAGAGGTAGACACACATCTAA
>BSBK01003659.1:107500-167740 GCA_027943335.1 Chamaecyparis obtusa | reverse complement strand
ACATCATCGAGGCATTCTATTGTTTTATCCTTACAGTTCACTATGGCCTTATGTTCAGTTAACTAGGTAATGCCCAAAATGACATCATAAGAACCTAAAGGTGCAATGTACAAGTTTACTTGTGTTTGAAAATTTGGAAGTTCAATCTCGCTACAAGATAAACATTGCTCAACCTTATGCTCTGCCTTATTTCCATATTCTACCATCCATGGTTCTAACATATATCCGTCTCTAACTGGCAATTTAGAAGAAACTCTAGGATCTATGAAACATTCAGTAGATCGAGTATCAATTAAAATAGAAATATCATGACCAAAAAGCTTACCGGCCATCTGAATAGGTGTTCCTTGGAATTCAACTTGTCTATTATTCACTGCTGCATGAATCTGATGTTGAGTCTGAGGTCCTTTCCCATCTCGATGAGCTAATCTCTGAGGACATACACTAGCATAATGGTCACCTCCACAAGTGTAGCAACCATCTCTAGGTCCTTGTTTACCATCAGATTTACCCTTCCTATTATCATTCCTATTGTTGCCCTTGTTTTGATTTCCACTGTTGTTGATCCTTCCAGCATTGCCTCTGCCCTTACCTCTCATATTCTGCACCTATTTCCGACCATTGTCCTTTGGTTTATTATCTTGAAACTTCCTTTTAAATCCCTAAGGTGCATTATTCCTTTGATTTACTTGGATTGAAGGTACCTGCTTAAGCTTTTGCTCCTATCTCAAAGCCTTCCTGAAAGCAAAATCCATAGTCTCGGGCTCATGCATATCTACCTTTGATCCTATCTCTGGATGTAGTCCAAGAATGAACTTGTGGGTTCTAAACCTCTCATCCTGCTGGTATTGAGGTACATATTTTACCAAATGGTAAAATCTCTCATGATATTCTATGACAGTCAGAACTCCCTGAATCAAATTCTGAAATTCAGCCACCTTCCTATCATAAAAAAGTTGAGGTAACCACCTCTTACGGAACAATACCAGGAACTCTTCCCATGAGATCTCGCCAGGGTGTATTCTCTTTTCTGCCATCTCATTGTCCCACCATGTACCAGCCTCACCAACTAGCTGAAAAGCACCCCACATTGCTCTAGATTCAGGTGAAAGGTTACGGACACAGAAGTATTTTTCCATGGATACTATCCATGCCTCAGCAGCATCACCAATAGCCTTACCATCGAATGTAGGAGGTGTGACCTTCTTAAGGTCCTTACACAATTCCTCTGCTATTCTCTCTCTGTTATGCCTTTGGTCTGCATTATGGTTCAGCTGCTCCTCATTCTTCCTATCCTCTTCTACCTTTCTTAGTGCTTCCAAGCGCTGATCTTCTCCCTATTTCCGTTGAGCTTCCAGTCTCTGATCCTCTTCCCTCTTTCTTCTTTCTTCTTCATTCTGTCTACTTCTTGCATCCTGTTCCAGTTGATCCATACGGTTATTCTATTGTTGCAAGAGGTTCCTTTGTTCTGTCAACAGGTTAAGGATTTCATCCATTCTTGGATTTTGTTCCTCATTGCCCCGTCCATTGCTGGATCCACCCTTATTACTGTTTCTTGTTTGCATGGTGTCAAATCACTTCCTGCGCAAAGCATGAGTACACAACTTAGCAATAGAGGACCAAGGTCCAAGTGTTTTAACACAGCTCTAATACCACATGTAAGAATAAAAAAAAAGACTAAAGAGACACGTAAGCTATAACTGAAAAACTTGCATAGTCGAATTAGATCAAGTCTAAAGTTTGCATATTTACTTTTCAAAATTCATAAGTACAATTTCATATTCAGAAATTACATCCTTTGATCATATAAAATCGACCATTCTTATCAAGATAAAAGAAAAATTCGACCAACTGTCGAAGTATACATCATTGATAAAATAATATAAGAAATATGTCAACCATATTGTCGATCATAAAATGATTACATTCAAATTTATATACACTAATCACATGACCCAAAGGTTGAAGAAGTACAAGATATCCAAATACACGCCATCGGACTGTCAGTCGTCCATCTACGTGTTCAAGTCTCCTATGCCATCGGACAGCCTGTCGTTCATCTACATAGTTTGAGATGGAAATGTTATTCAGGCATTTATCCGCCCAACCACGGAGTGGTTAGCTCCCCCGGGGCTCATCCTGAAATGAAGAACTCACCGACCCTACACGAGTGACTTATCAAAATGACACAAGTGGGTCAGAAAGGAATCTGGTGCATGCTGTGATTGCCTACTTCGTCTCACATAAAGTAAAAAAAACACAAATATGGAAAAGAGAAATAGAACATAACCAACACAAATTCAATTATGTGTTTACAAGCTTAGGCCTAAGCATAAAAATACCAGAATTCAACTGGCAGGTAAAAATAAACTACTTTTACCCTTCTCTGTAACCCATATTCGGCACCCTTTCTAGGATATCTTATTCCAACATAAAAATATGAACGTATGCAAACAACACAGTAGTTCTGGAGTATGAATCTTACTCATAAAATCTAAAAAATACTATAGTAAAATTAAACATTTAACACCAAAGATCAATTAGTTCACATATTCTGGTAAACTTTTATACCATACACTCAGCAATCACATAAATTATAGTGTGAAACACACTCACACTTGAAAAAATGTTGTTGTAGTAGGAAAATTTCAAACAACACATATAGCAAGTGTACAAATTATGAGAATTAAACTCTCACCATAAAGTTCAAAGTTGAAGACAAATATTACCATCTATTGTATAGGGACTTTTTGTTATTACAAAAAGTAAACTTGCCTCGTGAATGTTGTTCTCATCCTAAATTTGGTCACTATGCCAACAATAATGATCCAGAGATGATGATTATGACTTCATTTTATTTTACAATCCAAATAAATATACTGACAAAAATTCTTATCATAGAAGCCATAGCCAAAAACAAAAAGAGCATCTGAAACAAACTCAAAACCAAATGCTATAATGTACAATTCACAGCTAGTGAATCTTTCGGTGATACAAGAATATAAAACTTGCTACAGTCCAAATGCACAAATATAGCCTATAGCACAATAAATGCTAAAATACACTACTCCAAAGGCCTGAAGGACCTTTGACGAATGTCAAGGCCCTTTTTAACTTTATCAGAATATATGTGTTGCAGTGACACAAGGCTTTTGTGACAGACAAAGGTAATGGTAAAAATAATTGGAAACATTTGAAAACACATAGACGCATCACTCAAGCAGTGTGATTCTCTCGGAATGCCCCTGACAACATTAGTAGTATCAAAAAAATGGCATATTGTTTTCGAAGAAAAGCACAGATCTTTCGATAGGAAAAAGACAACAGAGCTTACGAATGGAAAAATGCATCAATCAAAACTAAACAAAAAAGGGAAGTATTGTCTACCTCTATAGCCCAGCGGCAGAGCATCAATCTTTTCATCAACGCTATAATCTTGCATGTTTGGGACCATACGCATAATCCTAAACAGATTAACACCTTCACCTCTGACAGTTTGAACAGTACTAGTAGAGGCAGACATGGAGAAGGCCGGGAAGATTAAGAACTGATTACACAGAGACACAACACAGTATGATTGCAAGATGCTAATCGCAGTATAAAATGGATGCTACTTGGTTGAAGAGATTAAGGAATGGCTTGGGATGGACGAAGCAGCGGTGGAGGTTTATAATGCAATGGTTATGACTTGAAACAAAACAATATTACAATACTAATAACAATTCTTTTTTTTTACTCCAGATCGCTCATAGCGCTGGAGTAGAGTATATTCAAATACTTGCACAGTCAACAGATAAAAGATGCGATCAAAATAACATTTCCTTGCAACATCTAACATTCCATTACACATAAAAACAAAACAAGACAGATACTGTAATTATCTTCAAGTTGAAAAAGAGTGACAAGACCCTGGTTAAGAGTGGAGAGTTTCTGCAGGTGATGAAGCTTCTCCTCCCATCTCAATTGGTTGCGTTCCTCTCTGATCTGCTACTTGCTCTCCCCTTTCATTTTTTTTTCCTCTTTTCTCCTGTGCGCTCTTCCCTAATTTCTCCTTAAGTGTGCTCTTCCAAAAACTTTCGAGAAAGAAAAATGTGACAGCCGTAATCTTCTTTCCCCTTAATAATGAGTGCATAAACCAACTACCTGAATTAAGGTGCACGTTCCATAATAATTACCTACCACCCTCAGATGCAATAAAAATAACTGCAGATGTGTGCCTTGGGAATTGAATCCTCTGGTTTTTAGATAGTTAGCAAAAAGATCAAAAACTTACCAAGTCTTACCATGAAATTCAAAATTAGCAGTTAACATGGTCTTAGATTAATAATTTCTGCCGATAATTTAGGAAACAAGAAAAATGGTTGTGACAGAAGAAGAGAGTAAAGATTTGAGAAATGTTGTTTCAATTTGATTCTCCTGTTACGCTCAGCTATCATATGACCGATCGACGACTCAGTTCTTGATTTCTGATGTTGATTATTGATTGCCGGAGCACTTACACTTGAAATTTGCATTTCTCTGTCTTCCTTCTTCTGGATCGCACTTAAAAACCTAAAGCATCTTTTATGCAAGTTCTGAGCACCACGAGAAAATTCAGCGACGATCGTTGGACTGGCCCCATTATATATGCGTTGAAACCCTGGCTTCCAAATGAAACATAAAGGATAGACCTTGGGCTCCGAAAATCCAACCATTTCACCAACTTATCTTCCCCATTGTCCGTCATTTTCCCCCTGGCAGATGATTTTAGTGCGCTGTTAGATGGAAATACTGGGCCTACAGATGTTTTTCCCTCTTCGCTTTCTTAAGTGTTGCATATATTCAGGCTCTAGTTCTTCAAACGTATTTAGCAGCATTCCAGAACTTTCACACACATGTTTATTGCTTCCTTAATCCACATTTATTCTGGAATGCCAGGTGCTTGAAGCCTGACAAACCACCTACTGCTGATTCCCACCTGTAATTTCATCTATTTTGAATGAGTTTTACTATTCTCATTTACATTCAAATGTTATTTCACATGCAATTAATTGAAGCCTTGGATGGAACGTCGGAGTGGGCCCGTGATGCCATTTTCCCTCGCACAGTCACCGCCACTTTCGTTCCCCCCCGGCAAGGACTACCCCCATTTAGGCAAGTGTGTTAAAGAATAGAAACTACGATAAGCATCTGGAGGTAAATTGAAGTAGGAAGATCGGAGAGATTTGCTCATGTTTTAACAGACACTTTATTGGAAGTATAATATTAATTAGTTGTAGGTTTCAATTTAATTGAGATTTATAATATAAATATGTCTTGCCATTTTATCAGAATCTATAAACTTTTACGAATAATGTGATCTATGAATATGTTTACAATAATAGAAAAGCTTGAGGCGATAACTACATTTGTCACAGTCGTTAATAAAATGTAATAAAACATAAAAATTTTGTTTGATAGGGGTCATAAACAAACAGGCTAAGGGTAACGGACACCAGAAAAATAGTGTGCAATGACTAGAGAGAGACTCGTTGTTAACATGCATCTCCGTAATATAAATTATTAAAGAGTAAGGTCCATTTCAATGGTGTCTATAACATTTGTTTCAATTCTGATGAGTTTTTATTTCATGAATTTTTGGGAGTTTGCTAGGTTGTAGATTTATAATAAATGTTTTTATTTTTTTGTTTTATCATTTTTAATAGTAATGGTTTTTGTTTTCAAGATGTTTATTTAATTTTCTAATGTAAAAATTGATGTAACGATTTTTTTTCTAATTTTTATTTTATCATTTTAAATAGGCATAGTATCTGTTTTGTGAATTTCTGAGTTTTCTTGGTTGTAGTTAGTGAATTTTTGAGAGTATTCTAGATTGTGATTTTGTGAATTTATGTGAGCTTTTTTTTTTTTTTGATTGGTAAACAGCCAAAGCCATAATATATTTTATTATTATTATAAAATAGAATTTACATGTCCTCCGTTCAAATGGGCACTGGTAAGAAAGAACGGGAAAGAAAACCTCCAGTCTTGCCCGAGACAAATGTCCAAAAATACAAAATTCCAGAAGCATACCCCTTCTTCATATCCCTATACCTAGAGATAATTATTGAGTTCTAACCATATAATTACAATTTTGCAGAGACTGAATTTTCCTTTCCAAGGCCCTCCTAGGGTCAGATATACAAAGTTTCCAAGGGGCATACCCCTAACATAAAAAGCCTTCTACATCTAGAGCCTTACAATTCGAATTTACAATAGATTACAAAAGAATTAATCCCAAGTCTTGTGCCGCTCCTATCTGAATAGTCAATAATCTTTTGACCTGGAAAGGTAGCATAAAACCATCCAGAAAACTAAAGTAGCGAGGAGCTTGTTAGCCTGGTTAGTAATAATTTCAAAATAACAATTTGAATAGTTATTCTACTAACAAAGCTTGTAAAATACATTATGAGTCTAACTTAGGGTATTTATAACATAACTAGGTTGCCACTAAGCCAAGGAGAGATTAAATCAGAAAAACGTTTAAACTTAGATGTCAATACCAAAAAGGTGCATAACAGATATGAGTCCTTATTTAAACATTCTACTTAAGAGAATTAAAAACAGATAAAAGTTATTTTTAATAAGTAAAAGCCATGCTTCTTGAGGAATACTTAAGAAAACCCTTGACCTGACAGAGCTTATTCAAATATTCTACTATAAATAGGAATCAAACTAGAGCTGCTTCTGTTCATTGTTGAGAGATACCAGCCAAAACACCTTACCTATAATAAGCACCTTCAATTCCTAATTGACTCCTAGCTTTAATAGAGTCATATACTAGATAGAAGACGAATACATGTAATGGATAAATTTAGAATAATGAATGCAAATGGCCAAAAGCAGAAAACAACAAACTAATAATTCCCCAGAAAAAGAGGTATGATCGGCCATTCCAGATGGGACAAGAAGAGAGACCAACTGGGATAAGGGGAAGGACCTTTATTGAGTAGAATCTATAGAAATTATGCTTGAAAACTAGTTCCGATACATGCCAACAGATGGGTACTTTAGATTTTACCCCTGTCTATATGCACCAATGCACTAATTTTCTTTGGCTGCATATGGAAAAACGTAGAAGCTAATACTCATCTTTGAATGAATCGAAAATACTTAGCCTTTCCACCTGTTAAAATGCTCTGTTTTCATACATATGTTAACAAGGCTAATCTAGCATATTTATGTGAGCTTTTTAGATCGTAGACTTATAATAAATATTTTTGAATTTTTATTTTATCTATTTAAAAGAAAATGGTTCCTCTTTGTAATTTTAATATTTGTTAAATATTTTCTTTCAAATAAAATTTAATTTTTTTATAAGTTCATTGTAGACAATTAAATATTTCTAGATCGTGGACTTATATAAAATCATTGTGGATCTGTATTGTATCTATTTAAATAGATATGTTTCTTAAGGATATTTATTTAAGTATTGAGATTTAAAAATTATTACTTTTCAAAGTAAAATTAAAAATTAAAATATCATAATTTAAAACAATTTTAAAAAATATCTTGTAATAAAACAAAAGAAAATTTTCATAACTTTTATTATAAAATATATTAGTGAAAATATTAACTATTATAAATATCTATCTAGTGGGTTAGTTTTTTATTTTCTTAATTTTCTTACATGAATTTTCCTATGTGCATCTTGTAGGTTTCTTTTTCTATAAAAAGTATTATAAGCCAGGAAAATTATATATATAATATTCATCTAACCAAATTCATTAAAATTACTAAAATCTACAATGCTCATGGTTCTAATATCTATTAGTGCATAGGAGTTAGTGATAATGATAAAATCAGCATAGGTTACAACATAGTGTAACTAACTTATATAAATATGTGCGTGAGAGAGAGAGTGAGTGAGTGAGTGAGACAATGCTTTCTAATATACAAGTATCTTTGATGATTTTGATCCAAATTAACATTCCAAGTTGAAGTTATACTCTTGATTTGTCCATTATATAGATTAACTATAATTGTTAGAATTTATAATCTTTCCTTGGTTGTATTATTTAAATAAGGATAAACCAAGGTATCCTTCGTGTAATTTTGTCCTCTAGTCCAAGTGGGAGAATAACTCATAATTTGTAATTCCTTTTATAAGGAAATTAGTTTATTCCTCCTGAAGGGGACCTTGACAGTTGTATCACACACTTATGAATGGTGGCATTCATAGACTTGGGAGTTACATTCTAACTCCTCTCTCTCATCTTTATTTAAGAGATGCTCCTCTCTCATTTCTTAAATCATGAAGTTATTGTAAGTGAGCAACTCGCTCTCTCTTTCTCTCTCTCATTTTAGGCTATGGCCTCATTCATAATATCACAAGGGGTTTTCTTTGCTTTCCCCTTTCAAAATCTCTTGGCTCATTGTTTGGATTCTTGGAGCATTCTCATGTTGGTGATTGATATTGAAGCATTATCTCATTCTTGGTCTATGGTAAAATACCTTCTTGCATTACACTTTCTTGGGTTCTTTCCTTTACTTCTTTTCTTTTTTCATACTTCTAACATGGTATCAGAGCTACTAATCCTTGTTTAAGTGTTTGCAGGATTTCTTTTTGATCTAATATTTTTTGCAGCTCTTTCTTGTTCTTTTGTGATTTTTAGTTTTTTAGTCTCTAACCGTCTTTGGAAGGCTTGCCGCCAGATAGTAGATTTTTAAAATTTTTTTAGGTTTGGTCGGTTCTCCACCAAACTCAACTGAATTTCTTCATTTAATCCCATGTTTTGTTTGGTTTCTCTAACTTTGTTTGCAAGGTATTTTCTATTGAGTTATATTTAAAAACTAATCTTTATTTCAAGATTTAAAAATCTACATTTCAGTTTTTCTAATCTCTTTCCATGCACGTTATTTTGTTATTCTAATCTCTAATCTTACAGCTTTATATTTAAATCTTTCTCGACTCTCACGAGTTTTTTTTATCTTCAAGCGTGTTTCTTCTATTTGTAATATTTAATCTAATCTATTTGTTTCAGTTTAATATATCTATGTTATCTTAATTATACATTCTCTTAAAAAAAATTGTTGAAGAAGAACAGTCCATTTTATGTTGTATGCTACAGTAAAATAAAAATAAATCTCAAAAAATTGAGATATGGATTTTGTGCAAAATGAGCCATTTAGCTCTGATGCGAGAAGTTTCCAAAAAATTTGTCACCATTTAAGAGCAGTGACCAATATTTTTCGCTCTTTGATAGATAGTTGTTATAAACATTTTTTTCAAATAGAGAGCTCTGCATTTTTTTTAACAGTGGAGAAACCTTGGATTCCTTCATTACAAATCTATGGATATATACATTTTAACCTGTTATTTAATCATTTCATTTGGATTAAAAATATGTTTTTTTTCACATTAAATCTGCTCCCCCTTACTTGATGACTAGTATTCTGTCTATATTTTCTCTGCTTTATTTATCTGCTATCTTACTATTTCAAATTCTCTCCTTGTGTGCTCCTCCTTTCGTGTTCATCTTCATAGTTGCACTTCTCTCTTGCATTGCTTCACCTTTTCCTCCTTGCTTCCACCCTTTTTTTCTCAGCTCCCTTATACTTTCACTTACCTCTTCATTCTCATAACTTCATCCTTGCTATTAAATCTGCTTGCGTTTATATCTTCATCTTTTTAATTTCATATCTCATGTTGGCTTAAGAGTTGAACTAGCTTCCTTACATGCTGCGTGAGCCTCCTCCTCTTGGCAGTCTTTTTCCTTTTGGATTATTGCACTCTCCAGCTATTCCTTGTGCAACCTACATTGGCTCTTCTCAGCCTTGCGTGAGCCTTGTGTGATCATTTTACTATTCTCTTTTTTAACTACTTGCGTACCCCAAGGTGAACCCACAATAGTGAGTTACACTTTTTTGCCTGAACGGACACTGAACTCTACATTTTGAAAAAAGAAGAAGATTTGAATGCATATTCTCCTTAAACCGTTTGGAATCGGAAGATGAAGTAAATTAGAGTCTTTTAGGATTTTCTCTCTAGATTATAAATATATATATTTTTATTTTTTTTGAATTTATTTGATTGGTTTTTTCTTCCTCGCACAAAAATTGGTAGGTGTCTAAAAATGTCATTTTCAAAGAGTTACATTGTTTTCATAGAGCATAACTTTTTTTCTAAAATAGATATTAATGTGATTCTTTCGAATTTAGTTTTTTAATGTCCATATGGAGGGCATGCAATTGGTTTTATGAAATTTGCATGATTATTTCATATTTTATTAACATTTGAAGTTGACTAAATGGTAATTTTGACATACCTTGACTACATAGCTTATAACTTGTTATGTATTTGTCCAATTTTTTTTTAATTTTTTTGGATAGAAAGATAACTTCAATACCTAGGGCATAGATATTTTTTAGAATTTTTTTTCTCTCATTTACTATTTTTCCACAAGCATCAAACATAGAGGTAGACATACGGTGAAATATTTATGTTTAGTAGAACTAAAAATATAAAGTCATAATAAACTTAATATGTATTAAAATTATAATCATTGGAAAGAGTTTTATCAGTAGTACCTTACTACATAGATAATTTTTTCAAATGGATTCATTTGATCTGCCAAAAGATAAAGTCGAAGTGATTTTTTGTCAGCATTTTAATAGGTGCGAAGGAGACTCCATTGTAGGTATGCATGAGGAGCATAGATGTTATATCGATTTTTTTTTATCTAAGAGGCTTTGATCTAACCATTTATAATTAATTCCTTCAATTTGAACCTTTCAAGGCTTAAATAATCATATTTTATTAAAATTATGTTATTTCAGCAAAAATCAGCATGTCTAAAAAAGTGTAACCCACTATTGTGGGGTCACCCCCCAGTCAACTTTCTTGCTAAGTTTTCTTTGGGCTTTGTCTTTAGCATTATTTTTTTGCCTTCCCTCTTGCGTAACTCCCTTTGGTATGGCCTCCATGTGCCTTACCTTGCCTTGCTCCGTGCAACTCCAGTCATTTATTGTTGTCTGCGTAATCTCTTTTTTTAATTTGAACAATCTTAATAAGTTTGACTGATTTACCTTTTTTATATTTATTAACATTATTCATTATTAGATTTCGCATAATACATTACTTCAAATATAATTTATAATAGTTTGTTTTAAATTTAATTTCAAATTCAGATTACTCTAATTTTATCTCATCTCAACAATTTGAGTTTCTTCATTACTTTTCATTGCCTATGTCTTGTAAGTTCCCCGACAATAATTCTCAGTTACCTGCCATTTAAACGCCTTTCTTCAAACCTTTACTTTTTTTTTTGCAATTTGCTTGTAGCCTATTGGAACTTTATCTCTGAGTATTATCTAAGTTTGGGACTTTATGAGTCCAAGTTTTGAATCACTACAAAAATTCTATGTTCATTGTCTTATTCGTTGTCTAATAATGCAACATTCCAACTTCCAACCACGCAAGTTAATAATTCATTCAATTACCATAATTTAAAATGGACCGGAACACCTTATTTACACACACACACACACACACACACACACACACACACACACACACACACACACACACATATATATGTCTCTACCGCCTCTGCTATAACACCTTAAATTTGCAAGCATATATCTAATGTTATTAATTTGTTTTCAAACTGCAAGCAACGCATCATCATTATTATTACACTTGTAACTTTGGTCCTTATCGATGTGCATCTTATCTGCCTAGTGTTTAACGTAAATCTTGAAAGCCTTCTTCTCTTTCATTTGTATTTATCTCTTGACCTATTCTCAATATTATCCTTATCCTCCATTTACTTCTACTTTAGTTATCCTTTCCTTAAAATTTTTATTCTCATCTAAACTCTAAAGCTCTTTAAAGATACACCTGATTGTCTTGAAGTTTAAAGTTTTATGAAAAATAGTTCTCTTTTATTTATTTTTGACTTTCTCTTGACTAAGGTAAGTTTTTTTTAAATCTAATTATTTTTAAAAAAAATTTAATTTTTTTTATTAAGTTTCATTAAAGTAAGATTCCATAAAGTGAAACTAATAGTTGTTTTTATAAGTTTTATAATAGTTTTATTAGTTTAAACTAAAATATCATCAATTTTATAATAATTTTATTACTCTAATTTAAAAGCTTTCTTTTGTGTAACTTTAGAAAAAATTATTTTTTTGAAGAAATTTTGTAATATTTTTTAATTACTTTTTATACATATCAATCACTTTATATTAAGGTAACTTTTTGGGGGATTATCAATTTCTTTCTTAATTAAAAAAAAAAAGTTTTTTTTGAAAAATAATTAAATTCATTTAAGGAAATTGATTTTTTTGGTATTCTATTTTTTTAAAATCATATCTACATTGTGTTTATGAAATTAAATTAAATCGTTCTCACTACCAAGCATGGAAGGAGATTATGTTCATTAAATAAAGGGGGTAAATATTTTTTTCCCTAGCTAGCCTTTTGTTCAATTTTTACAATTATGTCAATTTTATCAAGAAAAATGATATATATCACATGATTGATCCTATGCAAATAAAGTGATTGCTAATGCTTAACTATAATTTGTTCAAGTATTGTGAGTTTTCTACAAACATTGCCTTCCAGTGACTAATCATTGAGCATTAAGTGCTATCAAATTGTATATGATCTATTGTTATGCACTTAGATGCATCTTTTATATGTTCCATTTGATCCATTGATTCCATTTGTAAGTTGCACTAGGATGCACTTACTCAGTTGATGTTTATCAACTTGTTCCATTTGTAAGTTGCACTGGGATGCACTTACTCAGTTGATGTTTATCAACTTGTTCCATTTGTAAGTTGCACTGGGATGCGCTTACTCAGTTGATGTTTATCAACTTGTTCTATTTGTAAGTTGCACTGAGATGCACTTACTTAGTTGATGTTTATCAACTTGTTCCATGTGTAAGTTGCACTGGGATGCACTTACTCAGTTGATGTTTATCAACTTGTTCCATTTGTAAGTTGCACTAGGATGCACTTACTTCAGTTGATGTTTATCAACTTGTTCCATTGGTTATTTTTTTCCTCATGGTGAGGATGGTGCTCTTGAAATCTTTCTTGAAATTTGTTAGATATCTCTTATATTTGGAAGGCAATATGTTTTTTACACTCATAATCCTTAGCTCAAATTATTGTTTAGCATATGTCAATAGTTGTTACATTTATGTTGGTTTAATTTTTTTTTTTTATATCCTTAATGGTTCCTTGATTCTAGTTCATGTCTGTAGACATGCTTTCATAGGTTGGTTTCATATTTGAGTCTCATGTTCTACTAATTTATCCTTGTCTCTCTCATATTTCCATGCAAATTTTACTATTGCAATAATGTACTGCATTCTTCATTTCTTAGATAGTGGGTCATGTAGGTGATGGAGTCAAGACCCATTCACTTGCAGTGAGATGACTCATTAGTGGATTGTCTATATCCATGTGATTGATGCAATGTTGATGCAGATCTCATTAGTTGGCCTTGTCTGTGGTCATTTATGCATTAGTATGTTTCTTTTATGAGAGCATTGATAATAATTATTAGACCTCACTTTGACCATTTGGTTTATCTTGACATCATGTTAAGCTACATTGCACATTTTTATGATTGCTCATGATTAATCTCATTCTAAAGTTTTCAATGATTCTATAAAGTTGAATTATTTTTTATGGTAAGTATTATAAGTTACTTTCTAAAAGTGTACTGATTTGTATCAAGGGTAGCTCCCAACTATGGGAAATCTACTTGTGTTTTTTCTATGTTCTATGTTTCAGGTGATCCATCAAGGAAAATTCAAGACATCAATTCATTTACACAAATCCTATTTTTCACAAGACTACTTGAAGATGTGGATATACTTCCACTTGAACACATTTAAAGGACCCATACACTTCTCTTGGCTCTACAAATGATGCATGTACAACATACAAAAGACTACTTGCACACTTGAAGATAATACATTTATTCCTTCTATTGAAGATCAAGTTGCAGATTGTTGTAAATTCATAGTTTAATACCCCTTGTTGTAAAATCCCCAATTAAAGATTAAAGGGGGGTGTTAGAATTTATAATCTTTCCTTGGTTGTATTATTTAAATAAGGATAAACCAAGGTATCCTTCATGTAATTTTGTCCTCTAGTCCAAGTGGGAGAATAACTCATAATTTGTAATTCCTTTTATAAGGAAATTAGTTTATTCCTCCTTAAGAGGACTTGGACAGTTGTATCACACACTTATGAATGGTGGCATTCATAGACTTAGGAGTTACATTCTAACTCCTCTCTCTCATCTTTATTTAAGAGATGCTCCTCTCTCATTTCTTAGATCATGAAGTTATTGTAAGTGAGCAACTCGCTCTCTCTTTCTCTCTCTCATTTTAGGCTATGGCCTCATTCATAATATCACAAGGGATTTTCTTTGCTTTCCCCTTTCAAAATCTCTTGGCTCATTGTTTGGATTCTTGGAGCATTCTCATGTTGGTGATTGATATTGAAGCATTATCTCATTCTTGGTCCATGGTAAAATACCTTCTTGCATTACACTTTCTTGGGTTCTTTCCTTTACTTCTTTTATTTTTTCATACTTCTAACAATAACATAGTATGATAGTAGTCAAATTCTCAAATATTTTTACTTTCACCATAGATTCAAAATGACGAGAAAATCAAACTTGAAATTCACTTTCTATAAATTAGGGTTAATCTTCTCTATCCCTGAACCTTGGGATTGGCCCCATGGAAATGAAATTTATTTTTTGAGATGGGGAATAAGTTTATGGATATGAGTATAGAGATTAAAATAATAATTGAAGATTAATGAAAAAAAGGAGTAGGAATATATAATGAGTGGATAGTATCATACATGCACAGATGTGTATATTTGAGTATGGATAAAAGATTTGGGATTAAAATTGAATTTTTAAAAAAAGGTGTATGTCATTTGTTAATATTATTTATATTAAGAAATTTTATCAAAGTAGGTCTAAACATAAAATCTAGTATATAGGTATACAAATTTATAAGGATTTCAAAATAAATGACCACTCAAAATCATGAATATTAGACCTTTGCTCTAATGAAAACAAAATACATCTAGCAAACATGGCCAAATTTGATTAAATGCATATCTTAACATATAGATATTTTAATGCCGTGGCACATACCGTGGCACTCAATTGTCTCTCTATCTATGTTTTGAGCTCTATCCTCTCTTTTTATTTCCTCTTATAGGTTATATAAATTGTATCAATATTTTTGTGTTAAGGATTTTTTAAGGGATTCTCTAGGTGAATCTTTGTGATTTGTGTTTAACTTTTGGAGACTTTTGTTTGTCATATATCTAATATCTATTGTCAAGGTGTAAATTTTTAGTTATCTTTTGTGATCTTATTAAATATGTTTAGACTGATAACTCAAAAATATTTTTCTTCCTACTCTTTTAATACTATTATTTAAAAGTCTTATTTACTTGCAATTTTCAGTCTTATTTTCATGTACAATTTTCACCCGCATTAAAATATTCTTGTTCTATGTATATAATTCAATGTTTTTTGTAAGTAGTTTTTGACCTTATCAATTTGCTCCCAATATTATACTTGATATTTTACAAAGCACTCAAAACAATAATTTCCAATATTTCACAATTATAAACCAATTAAAATAAGATATTAAAACTTTTGATTTACAAATCTAGCAAAATTATTAATTATAACATAAAATAAAGTTATTTTTTCTTATAAAACAAGTGTTATGGAAAGAACAAACTAAATCAAAGGGAGCCCCTAACAAATAGGACAAGCGTAGAGTATGCAATATATGCAATTTTCACGATTGCATATATTTTACAGGAGGATGTACTCCACTGGTTTTACGTTGGCATACAACAATATGTATCATTTATTTGTGGATTCTATACGTCCTTTTGTTCAAATAGATTCTTGAAATTCTTCAATGAAGACATGCAATGATATGTAATCTTGACTAGACGCAGATAGAGACTTGCTTAACCTTTTCCATCCTCTTCTTTTTTATATAAACTCTCCCCCGCAATGGTTAACATTTACAAGTTTTAGCTCTGTTGTTCTTGTGTAGTAAGAGAACTGAGCAAGAGATTCAGTGAAGTTTGAGAGAGAATGGCAAGTGGAAATATGCTTATCTTGTGGCGAGCTCTGTTTGTGGAGATTCAGTGAAGTTTGAGGGAGAATGACAAGTGGAAATATGTTTACCACAACTGCAACACATGTCATCACAATCATTAACACTGTTGGAGTCAAGGCCAAGCTAACTAACCAAAATTCTTGTTGAGAACCATGAACTATAGCCAAGGAAGGAAAATTCCAAAATCCTGTTCAAAGCTTATTTCTAACTAATGGACTTCATAGCCAGAGAAGGAAAATTCTGAAATCCCATTCAAAGCTTATTTCTGATTGATGGACTTTGTAGCCAGGGAAGGAAAATTCTGAAATCCTGCTATTGGATAGCGCATATGCACTGCGTCAGATAATCAAAACTCTGTGTGGATAGCGGATATGCATTGCGTGGACAACAAACTATTTTAGACCATTGGATTACATGGTGGAAGATGACGAGACGCCCATGTGATGGAAGTTGTTCGATAGTGGTGTAGGAGCACCTCTACGAGGGCCCTCACCTTCATATTTTGGTGTGTTAAGTGCAATGTAAGTAAAATAAGAGTCATCTTGGAGTTTGGCTCATTTTTTTTTGGTTGAGTCTAGGCATTGTCTAAGTCATAGACGTCTCTTTTCTTTTAAGTCTGTTTGTGCAGCACATTGATCCAAGGATTGTTATCGACTTGGAGTGCTTGGATTTGTGGTTAGTAAACTTAAGGTAGTGTTTGGTTATTTAATGAGCACAAGTGTGCTTTAGGAATGGTTTTTTGTATGAGAGAGCAAAAGCTACTCAAGCAACTAAAAGTTGCTCAAAAGTTGCTAGCAACTTTTAAGAGTTGTTAAGCAACTTCTTCCTTTTGTAAAGACTACTCATGCTAAGTGGCTAAAAGCCCTAAAACCCATGCACACACTTGATAGAAAAGGTATATAAGGCCTGAATAACCCTAATCCTGAGGTTGGAAGTTTTTATGTATGGCAGGTATACGGATCAGGAGAGAAAAATATACTAAAACTGTGTTTGAAAGTGACTTTCAGAGTTTGAAACATTGTTTTCAGTGTGCATAGTTGATATCCATTATTGTGTAGCCATATTTGTGGTTGTTTCAATTCATATACTTGTATATAGTTTAGGTTGTGTGTGTTTTGTTTGTTTGTTTTGGTTCAGCAGGGTTTCACAGTCCACTATTTACATTGGTGGCACTGATGGAATAGGGCCTGAAGCTCTTGATTCCACCGTGGGAAAGCCATGGGATTGTGGAGTCTAAGACCTTAGACCCTAACCTTCTATACTATGCAAGCAAGGCCCCAGCAAGCCAGTGCAAACATTACTTTGACAATGCCCTAGGTGAAGAGAAGCCATTCGGCTAGGTTGCAGCAGCAGTCAAGACACTCCAGTAGGTGACAGGAGGGTTATCAAGACTTGCCCTTTGGTGGAAGTCTAGAATGATGTGAGAAGAGCTGACCATGAGAAGGAGAGGGTCTAAAAGTTTTTAGAGGAGTCATGGTGAAGCCAGGAGCAGGGAGCAGTCCATGAAACCCTTGAAATCCTCATAAATAGGGAAGGATGCTGTACGGACGAATGAGCACTTGAGACCCCAAAAATCCATTAGAGTGGGTCATTTGCATGAAAAGTCTTTTAGGACAGGGTGCCTGAAACTCAGTGTAAAGGATCACAAATTCCCTAAGAAACCGGAGGGAGGCTAATTAGGCCTCCTCCTTGTAGCCCTATTTTCCAAAGCAACTACTCATTCCAATGAAGACCCAACCAAACCAATGATTTGATCAGTTGCAAAAAGTCTTGGAAACAACTTGGAACCTCTCAAAACCATTGTTGGAGTGTGGTAAAATAGAATAAGACAAAAAGCCCTTATTAAGCCTAGACAAGGCTAATTTGCTAGAATGCTAGGTATGGAGTGCTGATGAGTGAAATGATTGAACTTGGTGGGAAGGTTAGGCAGGTCAGGGGTTCCTTGTAAGTATAAGGTTCCTATAGATCAACCACAGGTGTCAGGAGTACACTGGAGTCCTTGGGCAAGGAACAGAGCATAGACTAGCTAGTCTATCCTAGCCTCCTCATCAGATAGTCTCACTCTCTATAGGCCATGTAGCAGTCCCCGATTGGACGCGTGGATTTCTAATTTATTTCCCTTTTAGGTAGATGGAGCTTTAGGGCATAGTGGCGGGGGAGCTCAGATGTAAGGGCGCCGAGAATACTAGTGATGGAGCAGCCGCCGATGATGATGATGCAGCTAATACTACACCCAGACAACCCCAAATCTTGAAGCTGAAAATTTGCATTCCAAACAGGGCTAAAACTCAAATTTAGCTTGTTGTTAGACAGAACAAAAAACTGTAGTCCAGTGAGATTTTCAAAAATGCTCCAGCTTGATAGTTTCTGTAAGCTTGTTAAATGTCAGATCATTTCAACACTGACCAAATGACCATTTGATTATGCTTTGTAGTGCAATTTTATCATAAAGTAATCTTGCAAATGCATCTACCAACAAAACATTCAACACATAATAAAGTGAAAAGATTTGCAGACATGCATAAAAAAGACAAGTAACAATTACTGTTGTGTTTTAAATTTTTTTGAAACAGACCAGCATATTTCACCAGGAGGTAGATGCAACAAACCTTTTTTGCAATGGCCTCCTGCTGAAATTGAGGATTGGTGAGATTTTATAAGCAGATGATTGGCTATATTTTTTGTTTATGTTCTTGATGAGCCCTTGCAGGAGCATAACAATGCTTGCAAGTACCCGATGCAATCTAAAGTGACTAGAAATTCTTCAAATCTTTAAAGATGGAAAATTGTAAAAGTTCATTGCATTTTTTAATATCAATGTCTAGTGACTCTATGTCCCAAGCTCTTCCGTTAATGTCCACCTCAAATCATGCAGTGGAACCCAAAATGCCAAGTTTCTCCTTTTTAGCTATCATGGGCGCTCAGATCTATGCCCTAGAGGGACAAGTGGACAAAAAACGTAGCAGAGTAGTCTGGGCTTGCCTTGGATATTAGTGCCTTCTTTCTTATTGGAATATGTGAATCACCCTGTAAATGACATGCAATTCCAATTGATAATATTTAAACTTTAATATTCATATCTATAATTAAGTATATTAAATTTTAAATTAAAAACATAATCATGCATAATTCTTCAGTTTAAATTTATATATATTTTATTAATATTTGACTTTCTTATATATAAATGTATTCTCCATGTAATCTCTTCACTGATTTAAATAATTCTTCTTCGTATATTTTAAATATAAATATCGAATATTAATTATAGATATGAATATTAAAGTTTAAATATTATCTAATTATATATTTATTAAATTAAGTATATTAAGTATATTAAATTTTAAATTTAAAACATAATCATGCATAATTCTTAAGTTTAATTTTCTATATATTTTATTAATATTTTTTTAATGTGTTTGAAGCATCAATTTTTATATTATTTTAAAAAAACAACTTAACATTTAATCGACGTACAAATTGCATACCAAGTTGCAATTACTAGTACAAATAAAAGTGATTTGAAAATTTTCACCAAACTATAATTAAAAAATTAAAAGGTGATATAATACAATAAAAAAGACACGTGTATCTACTATCGACGCGCCCATTTCCTTTGCAGGGCCGACTTCCGCAACCTTATTTTACAAATAATCATATAAATAAACCGCGGTCGCAGGGACAGGCTTGTTCATAATTGTTCAAGTTTATAATCTTATTTTGTGGAGCGAAATTTGCAAAACTTACATATTTTGTTCGCAGAATAATTGCAGACAGAGCTGCCAAATTCGAAATAGAAATGGTTGTGCCGATCTGGGCAAGGAAGAGGAGGAGTAATGGTGCACAGTTCAAGCCCAATAACCAACAAAAATGCGATTGGGGCCAGCGACCTGTAACAGGTAACGATTCTTTCCTTGACCTCATTTGCTTTAAAATATCATGAACCAGAACACAGTCGTTTTGGAAAACCAGCTATTGCCTTTGTCGTTTTACCACATCTAGCTATTGCCCTCAGCTTGAATCAGAGTAGGACCAATAAAACTGTTGAAAGTTTCCAAGTTTTCAAGTTATGAAT
The DNA here is from genome assembly GCA_027943335.1 of Chamaecyparis obtusa. NCBI lineage: Eukaryota > Viridiplantae > Streptophyta > Pinopsida > Cupressales > Cupressaceae > Chamaecyparis > Chamaecyparis obtusa. Next base: position 147,517 of record BSBK01003659.1, on the reverse strand, counting down.
GTTAAGTTTACATCTTCGTGCTAAATTAGATACAAAAGTTTTGAAGCATCCACGATTCAGACCATAAAATTGGGTATATAAGTTTTAAACAATCCACTAATGGTACCACACGTTTTGATGCGAAACTAGATCTTACATTACCCATTAGCTTGTTCGGGCACTTGATCCCCGAGATAATACAATGTAAATCAGGAATATGCTGGAAGTATTCCGTTTCACAATTTTCACAATGTAATATGCCTTGTCGTGATGAAGGCGGAATTAACTTCAATGCGCTCAAGTAATTTAAGTTAGGTTTCTGAGTTCAACAATGATAACTTTATCCAGCCCAGACTCCAGAATCAAACATAAATTAATTTGGGCATTTATGTTTTAATTTACTTAATCGGATTCCTTTTCCTTAGCCCGGAAGGGTTTAGGAGCTGGGAATTCTCAGCTCTCTAAGAGCATCCCAGATGAGTTACCAAATTCCCTCCAAACTTCATCAGATTTACCCATTAAACCCCAGCTATTACATTTAATTGGACCTCTTTTATTATGTAGATGAATATAAACCGAAATAGATCATTCTAGCATAACATATGAAACAGATCATTTGTTTGAGCTCTGAAGTAAGAATATTTATTTCGTTGTATTGTGGACAGAAAAATGTTGAAATTACAGACAATTTGAAGGCCCAATTTTGTTACAGCCAGTTTTTATATGCAATTCACTCCTTATTATGCTAATTTCTTATATCATCTGGAATTTTTAACGTGTTGCTGTTGCGAAATAGTCTCATCGGGGAGCTTAATGTTGTATTTTTAAGAAAATCTTGATCACAGTTTTATCTGAAGTTCTTTGTATTTTATGTATCATGCTGCAGGCATATCGACAGAAGGTTCAATTGTGTCCAATTTTAAGCCGGAGAACAATTGTTGCCATGAAATTGCTAGAAAAATTTCGGCCTCAAATTTGCAGGAAGGTCCTTCTTCAAGGCCTTCAGATTTTTCTGAAGATTATTCCTCATCAGCCTCGGAAAGTACATCAACTTTACATTCGTCTGAAGTTTATTCCTCATCAGTGTCAGATTCGTCCAAGTTTTCTTCCTCTTCAGCCTCAGATTCATGCATAGTCTATTCCTCATCAAGCACTGACAGATCTGAAGGTCAGGATATAAATGAATTTAAAGATTTGGAAAAAGTACAGCCTCTTCAGTGTGCAACTTCGAGTGCAGCTCAGAAAGCATCGGATAAAAGTCTTCAAATTCCTGTTGGCCCTGGTGTCGATTCCCTTTCACAAATCATAGGACAAGTTTCTAAAGCTAGTCTGGACCCCGCAGAATGTCACAAGGCTGTTCAAACTATGCATAATTTATCAGTGTTGCTTCTCGTTAATTCATCATTTTCAGACAATCTGAGCGAATTTGACCTACAAATTCTCCAGTCTATCATCTGCAATATATCTCAGTGTCTTCTGAAAAGTACAACAGATGTAGCTGCTTTCATGCCTGACACACAACTGGTTGCTGCCAACTCGGGGAAAACTGAAAAGGTCTAATTCAATTTATCCTTAAGCATTGCTTGCTTATAATTTCTAGACTATAATAGATTTTGGATAAGGATAGCTGAAATAATTTAAGAGAGCTCCTCTGTATTTGGCTTTTGCTTATTGTTAATTATGAATGACCAAAGGAATTTTGCTTAGAATTAGGAAGATTGAATCTATATTTTCCCCATAAAACTGTTGCATATATGATTTTTCATTTTGCTGGTCCATAAATCATAGTATGTTCTTCCTTTTGTGTTTATAATTTTCTTGGTCTATTAATCATGAAATGTCCTCATTCCTGTTTTTATTTCTCAACATGTTTTTTTTCTAGATTAATTCATAATTATTTCTGATCTTTGTGTAAATCAATTGTTTTATATTCTAGTTGCTTTTGTGTTTGCTGTTTTGGAATTTTATTGATTGATCTTCTTGAAATCACTCTTCTCCTTTCATGTCATCCTACTCTAAAGAGATTGAATTGAAGCTTTATTTTCCAGGATTGTTGTGCTGCTGATGAAAAGAAAGATTCGCTTGGAGCAAGATCTTCTCAAATATCTGCAGAAGTTTATCACTCACAAATGGTTAATATTGAGGTGGAATTGAGTTTAATAAAATCTGAAATCAGGTGCCTCAGAACAGAGCTTGAAATGGAGGGTGTAAAGAAGGCTCTTGCAGGTCACATATTATATGTACTCTTTTCATGTTGTCTTGGTTCTTGTCACTTTTGCATTAAAAAGCTACTAAATAGAATTTGAAACATGTTAACTATGGCCAAGATTGTTGGCCATTAGAACTCCTTTATGTAATCTACTCAAATATGTTCTCTATGTTTCAGGCAATTGTTTTTAAATCCTCTGTTTTAAGCACCATACTGAATGACTGTTTTTATTTGTGGCCTCTGTCAAGTATTTAGATTAATATTGATATTAAGTTGTTTTGTTACATGTAACCAGGTGCAAGTGAAAATGGAGACATTGAAACTGTAGCAAACAGGAATGATGTAAACAATGGGAGTTGTCCACAAGTGAATTCAGTTATGAAGGAAAATGACTTTGACTACACTTCTGCACCATTTTCAAAAGACAGAAGTAACTGGTTACCTGATTTGAACGTGGATCCTATAATGGATGATGAATCATTCATAGGTGAATTTTACATCAAGAAATATGAAGACAATAATGTTATTTCCCAAAACAATATTAGCGACAAGCCTATTCAGAAAAGTAGTTTGAATGCTACTGCTCATAATCCAGGGAAACCAAATCCAGAGGGAGAAATCAAGCAAATTGAATATCATTTCAGAGTTTTACAAGAACCTAGGAGCTGTTCTGATTCTGATACAGAACATATCAGAGATTATACTGGCAACAATTGGCTAGAAGATGGTGCAAAGACTGAATGTCCCACTAAGATTGGATCTCCAATTGATGTCCATGACTTAGAAAATGTTGATGTTGGACATGCTTTGGATGAGAAACCATGTTTGGAATCAGATTCAAGTTGGGAAGAAATCTACGTAAGTGAGGAAGATCTTATTTAATTCTCTGATTAAAAATCATTTGTTTTTACAATGAAGGGTTGGATTGCAGATTCATGGGTATTTTCCGTACAGCCCATATGTGTGGTCTCCTCCAATCTATGTAGTCTCTTTATCTAGAACAATAAAGGGAGCTGCTCCAAGTGGCAATGCTTAGTGGTCATATATTTATATAGTTGCACTATGATTTATTTAATTGATAAGGATGATTAAACCAATGAGATAATCTTCTGCAAGGTTGCATTTTTAAGTAATGAAAAAAAATCTATGTGGGGAGAAGAGTTGTTTTTGTGATGTTTCATCTATCTTACTTTTTTGAAAATGTTTAACACTTCAAATTGATTTGAAATGAAAGGGTGAATCTCAAGATCTGAAAAGGTGTGTGAAGGATATAGGTGTGAAATGAATTATGTGATTGGATGGAAAAATGAGAATTTGTGAATAAAAATTAGAGCAATTTTAGAGTTTTGAGAAAGATTGAAGGAGAAACAAAACCTTTATTTAAATTAAATATATAATTAGGTGCAATGTGAGATCCCACCATAAGAAATACACAAAAGCTGGATGTAAATGGTCCCAAAATGAGCACCATAGCCATCAAGGCGAGAATGGGGTATTCATTTGGGCCCTTTGCGGGCCTAAACAACTACCACACCATATTGCGAAAGTTTGCATATTGCACAAAGAAAGAAATATAAACACTTGCCACGTAATGGCTAGTACTTGCCTCTACTATAGTTTTTAGTTATAATTAAATATTAAATATAATTTTAATTTTAATATAATATTATATAAATTAATTCATTGAAAAAAGAGAAAATCAAATTAAAAAGAAAGAATTAATGATACATATTATAATTTAAAAATTTATATTAAATATATTAGTTGAGTATTATATAAATTTTATTTTATTTTTATATAATGTAAACTATTTCATATATTTTAAAAATATTATTATATTATGAAAGCATATTTTATAATAAATATCTATTACATTATTTATTATTTAATTCTATTTAGTGTATTGTTATTGGAGTAACTAAAATTGAGCAAAACTTTGGTAACAATATTGAGTGATAAGAGACGAGAATAATGAAAGATGGCTTTGAAAGTGCAAAAAGAATTGTTACTTTCCAAAATTTTTGTGTACTATTAAGCCAATCAAATGATCAATAAATAATTTTGACAATTTAAAAAGTTTATGATTGGTTCAAACAACTTTTTTAATCACTAGTTAAAGGAGGAAATCCAAAAATCATTACAATAGTACATAGCCTATTGGCAAGTACTAATAAGCCAAAGAACTAAAATGCACTAAATTTTGTTTATTCAATATCAAATATATTAAAATTGCCCTCAACCATAGACCTAAGGTTCTAGGGCATTTACAAGACAAGATGAGGTAAACATTAGTTTTTTCTATTTCATTTATAAAACAAATTAAATGTTATGAGTTTAAAGATTTGTAATCGCAACTCAAGAACAATCTATGATTTTGAAGGTGGAACAATTTGATTCACATACAACATTTATATTTCACCATTCTAGTGATTTTTTTAGGACTTCGTAGGTGTCCTAATCATTTTTTGTTGTGCATTTTGATAAAAATTACTTTCATTGAAAATTTTGAACATTTTCTTTTAAAGTTTTCTTTGAATGCTTATTAAAAACTTGTAAAAGATTATATATTTTTTATAAATTACTTTCACAAAAAGAAATTAATAAAATATTTAAGAATATAGATTTTGCTGTTGAAGATACCTTACCTATATTCATCATCTTTATGATGCTAATTAATTTAAAATTATTAATTAAAAACCTATAATGTATCTGACCTCAATACAATTTGAGTGATAATACCACTTTTATCATTAATAAAAAAAAACACACCAAAACAAACAACATAAAAAATCAAAATCAAAATAAAAAAATCAAAAAAGCAAAAACGGAAAAAAAAAATAAAAAAATGAAAAAAACAATACATCCTTCCGATGCGCCCATTAACATTGCCGATGTGACCGCTGTATCCGTATTTTATAAATAATCAAAGTCATAGTGACAAATTTGCTCATAATTCTCTAAGTTCGGATTTCTCATTTTGTGAATCTTACATTTGTTTTGTACACAAATCAGGAATGGAGGTTCATAAATCAGGAAAGGGGAGGGTGGTTTCGCAGAATAATTATACACAGAGCTGCCAAATTTGAAATGGAAGTTGTTATGGTTGTGGCGAGCTGGGCCATTTTGTAAGGGATTGGCCAATGAAGAGAAGGAATAATGGTGCACAGTTCAAGCTAAAGAACCGACAAAAATGCGATTGGGGCCAGCGACCTGTAACAGGTAACTATTCTTTCCTTGACCTCATTTGCTTTAAAACATCATGAACCAGAACACAGTCGTTTTAGAAAACTGGCTATTGCCTTTGTTTCGATGTAGTAGTTAGCATGCCCTCTGCTTGAATAAGTGTGAAACTTCGAGTATAAATCAGAAAGCATCGGATGAAAGTCTTCAAATTCCTATTGGCACTGATGTTGATTTCCTTTCACAAATCATAGAACAAGTTTCTAAAACTAGTCGAGACCCTGCAAAATGTTACAAGGCTGTTCAAACTATGCATAATTTATCAGTGTTGTTGCTCATTAATTCATCATTTTCAGACAATCTGAGGGAATCTGACTTTCAAACTCTCCAGTCTGTCATCTGCAATATATCTGAGTGTCTTCTGAAAAGTATAGGTGTTTCAAAATCAACAGATGTAGCTTCTTTCATGCTTGACACACAACTGGTTGCTGCCAACTCAGACAAAACTGAAAAGGTTTAATTTAACTTATCCTTAAGCATTGCTTGCTTATAATATCTAGGTTATAATAGCTTTTGGATAAGGATAGATGAAATAGTTTAAGACAGCTGTATCTGCATTTAGCTTTCGCTTATTGATGATTATGAATGTCCATAAGCGTTTGTTTAGAATTAGGAAGAGTAAATCTATATTTTTTTCCCTATAAAACAGTTGCCAGTGGACATAAGTTATTTTTATTCTAGTTGTTGACTTTGAGATTATTAAAACTATTTTAGAATGTAAAGCTATAAGGAAATGGCTATTTAATTTGTACATCCTAGGGAACTGGATGCAAAATAAGAGAAGAATGGAGAAGAATGCTCCGTTTTTATTTTGCTGCCCCATAAATCATAGTATTTTATTCTTTCTTTTTTCCAATTTTCTTGCTCTAGTAATCACAGAATGTCCTAATTCCTGTTTTAATTTATGGATATGTTTTCTTTCTGTATTAATTCGTAGTTATTTCTGATCTTTGTATAAATCAATTATTCTATATATTCCATCGGTTCCTTTTTTGTTTATTGTTTTAGGACTTTGTTGATTGATCTTCTTGAAATTGCTCTTCTCTTCTATTTTTTTCCAAAGAGATTGAATTGAAGCTTTATTTTCCAGGATTGTCATGCTCTTGAACAAAAGGAAGATCCAGTTGGAAAAAGATTTTTCCAAATGTCTGCAGAAGTTTACCAGTCACAAATGGTTAATATTGAGGTGGAATTGAATTTAATTAAATCTTAAATGAGGTGTCTCAAAATGGGGCTTGAAATGGAAGGTGTAAAGAAGGCTCATGCAAGTGACATATTATATGACTCTTCTCATGTTGTCCTTATGGATTTTTATTTTGTAAACGCAGATGTAGCGTTGGCTCTTGTCACTTTTGCATTGAAAAGCTGCTAAATAAGTTGTTGTCCATTAAAACTCTTCAATTTAATCTGGTCAAATACGTTCTCTAGGTTTCAGGTGATTGTTTTTAATTCCCTACTTTAAGCACCTCACTGCTCTCCAGATTGATTATTAGTGGCCTCTGTCAAGTTTTTTGTTTAATGATATTAACTTGTTTTGTTATTTGTAAGCAGGTACACATGAAAATGGATACACTAAAATTTTGGCAAACAAGAATGATGTAAACAATGGGAATTGTCCAGAAGTGAAGCTAGTTATGAAGGACAATGATTTTGACTACACATATGTACCATTTTCACAAGAGAGAAATCATTTGAACTTGGATCCTATAATGGATGATGAATCATTCGTTGTTTACATCAAGAAATATGAAGACTATGTTATTTCCCAAAACAATATTAGCGAGGAGCCTATTCAGAAAAGTAGTTTGAATATTACTGCTCATAATCCAAGGCAACCAAATGTAGAGGCATAAACCAAGAAAATTGAAGGTCATTTCAGAGTTTTAGTAGAAGCTAGGAGCTATTCTGATCCTCATATAGAATATATCAGAAATTATACTGGCAACAATTTGGTAGAAGATGGTGCAATGACTGAATCTCCCACTAAGATCGGATCTCCACTTGGTATCCATGACTTAGAAAATGTTGATGTTGGACATGCTTTGGAGGAAAATCCTTGTTTGGAATCAGATTTAACATGGGAAGAGATCAACTTAAGTGAGGAAGATCATATTTAATTCTCGGATTCTAATAACAGGGGATAGATGGTTGCCCATAACTGGGTGGCAGATCTTCTTTGATGCCAACCCTACTGACAATGCTTATTATTATGACATTTTAAATTTATTTGTTGTAATTATTTTGGTATGGTGGAACATAAGAATGATTACAAATTAATAAATATATATCAAATATATCTGGATTTTTTTTTAATAAAAACATGCATTGTATTAAGGAAAGGTTGCATTTTTTAATTATAAGAAATTTAAACAAAAATTGACATTCCATCTACTCACTTTTTCTAAAAATTGTTGAACACTTCAAATTATTCTTTTAATTAATGAAAAAAGAGATAGATTCAACTTGTTATAAAAAATATCAAATCATAAGTATAAACTTCATTAAGAATTCTATATTTCAAGTTTTGTTTTACATTTTAGGTGCTTGAGTTTGAAATTGTATATCTGTGTTGACAATTTCCTTTAAATGTGACATAAATATGTACTTTTACTTCCTCAATATTTCTTACAAATTCCTATTAATTTCCCTTGTCCTAGTCTAGTCACGATATATGTAAATACCCTTCTTTTGTTAATCAACACAGGGCTTGGATCTTGATTTGATAAGTTTATCTCTTCATGGGATAATTTTAATGTTGGATATAATTTTTTATTAGTTAATATTTCATCATTAGTTGTGTTTTTTTCTATCCTTATTAATAGTATCTATTGAAAGCTCCTTGAACACATTTGTCTCTTTCTCCTATGCACTCTTTCCATCTTGAATTTTTAATTGTTTTCTTATGTTATTTCATCTTTCTAACTATTCTTTATTATTCTAACAATATCAATTTTTTGTAGTAGCAACCCCTCTAGCACATTTTTATCCATAGCCTTTTATATCCTTTTGTTGTACATATTGAACATCTTTCTTTAAAATCCACTTCAATTCTTTTCCTTCCATCATCAACTCCATTGCTAACTCAATCTCTTCTATGACATATTTTTTTCTTGCTATCTCTTTTTGCCATGGTTATTTTAATTTGATTCGGTATTTAGTTAATCTTTTAATTCATCCCTAATGGTTTAATCTTATCTATCTTTAATTGACACCCACTAGGTTCCTAACCTTGTCTCACAAGGCTAGAGCTCTAAGGTTTCTATTGGTAACTATTCATGTACACATTATATGATATTTAACACATTATATGTGAGTTAGACCAACTTTTTGTATAGTATATCTTAAATTATACATATATATTTTTGGGACAATATTCACTTTGTCAACCCTCTTTCTATTATATTCTCATTCTATTACATTCTAATGTGCCATTTCATATATATGTTACTACTTATTCTTCTTTCTTTGCTTTATTTTTTATGATTACATACTATTCCTTTACTGAGTGTTTCTTTTAACATATTGTTCTATTTTGATGCATTGGTGGTTAGCTAGATGTATCAATTTTTTCTTGTGGTAGTTGAAAGTGGTTGGAGTATTTACTTTCTTGTTAATATTTCTCATTAGATCTTATGAAATACCCTCACTATGCTAATAGAGAGAAGAATGTATGATATTTTCTCACTTTTGTTTATTGGCTTGAACTAATTGTGACTTGATCATGTGTCTTGTATTATTATTTTTTCAAAAAAATTTCATTGCGATTAATTTTTGTGTATACATGAGTTATATGGAATATTTTGGAAAACCAACACGCATTAATCATAAAAAAATCTTGCTAAATTTGATACACAAAGTCCATACTAACCATTTTAGAAATATAAGGTCTATGATGTTACTCGGATTAGTGACATTTCTCACCAAGTGAAGAAAAGAACGCATTGGGTTAATACAATAACACAAACCTAGATCCACTCAATATCATTCACCATTTAGGCAAAGTCACTTCAATAATGCCTCATAGCCCTATAGGTTGAGATTTGATAAAGATTTTCTATAGCTACAAATAATTTGATTGTATTTATTCCCATGATAGGAAGAGACTTACATGCATACAATTTTAAGCCTATTAGAGAACCAAAATAATGTTAATCTCTCTACTCACAGCAAAACACCACTAAATTAAGAGCAAGTATTAACAAAATACACTAAAAGCATAAAATGACTTCACCAAATTAACCCTTATTGACTGATAGAGAGGTTTACTAATTTGCACGATCGAGATCTCTCAAGCATGGAGAGATTGACAAGTGGCAAGATGATATTGGATGAGAATGGTGGCTTCAAAATTATAGTAAAATCAAGTGGTAAGATCTTGCATAGAGGAATTATTAGAGGGATAATCTCCAAAAAGGTGACTTTTTTCATGATACATATTTTGGGGGTACAAAAGAGAATTTTAAATGGTCAAGAGGTGGATTGCACCTTTCCCCAAAGTAACATAAATGTAATAATCATTAAGGAGTATGTGACAAGTGAATATTGTGGGAGCTTGGGATGAACAAATCCACTCTTCATGACTGGTTATCCCATGAGTGATTATAGAGTAAGGGGAGATTAGCGGAATATGATGGATAATGGCTAAAAAAATAAAATTAAACTAATACAACTATTTTTCATAGTCCATCAATTGCTTCCATTGACGATTTCCAACCTTTAACAAAATCTCTATACAGAGGCCATTAGATAGCTTCATATCCATGCAAATATGTGGACATGGAGCTTTGATAATTGATTGTTTGATTTGAGGTGTAGTGGTACTTTCACAGACCATGGGAAATCTAGTTCCTAGAATAAGAAAGAAAAATGAGGAAAATGCACCCAGAATAAAGTTGATGAGAAAGATTCAATTTGCACATCAAAAGAGGAGATGAATCCAACATAAAAGAACCTTTATCACCATAACATGAAGAATTAATGGAGTAATGATGGAAAGGAAGCAGTTTAAGAGCCAGAGGTCTAAGAAAAAATAAAATATCCAACCACCTATGTGAAACTCATTCTTGAAGTTTAGCCTACCACCAAAATAGGGCGGGGAAATATTTCAACATGTAGAATGAACACTAGGTTCTCCTACAAGCAGAAAACCATCACTTTTACCTTGAATATTGTTGCCTAGTTACAACACAATAAGCAAAGTAGAGAATTTTGAAGATTTTTCATCCTCTTTAAGACTAAGTTTAGATGTAATTCAATGTTAATTTTTTTTATGAGACACATGTTTTTTCAAAATATTTTCTTCACATTACATAAACTTTCACTTTTAAATAATGATATCAATAAAGATGTTTTTAATTAGATTAGTAGGGATAGTGCCCTGAACCCAAACAAAGAGTTTAAAACAATATCTAAAAGAAACAAAAAATAGTGAATGGGGACACAACATTACATATGGACCTAAAACACTAGAAAAAGACTAGAGTCACATCAAATTCAAAAATAACTACTAGAGATCAAATTAAGATGAGATTTTTAACTAATACTAAAATAACAACTACTAACATAAAAGATAACCATAATACCCTAGATTATTTGAATTAAGCTCCATCTAGAAGTACAAAAGAAAACTAAAAGTGAAGCCCATACTATCTAACTAGAATTATAAAGAGCCTCAATAAGGCCCCAAATTTTCTCCAATTTGTTTAGTGCCTCTGACCAGTGATCTTGTTGATCCTTCTAAGAGTTATTCTCTTTTTCTCCTTTGTATTCACTAGTCTCTTTAAGCCACCTTTTTTTTGGACTTTCCTATAGTGACCCCCATCACTGATATATTCATTATAACTTGTGTAATCAACTAATATATTGGAAAGCCTTATCCATATCCAAGCATTTATTCGAAACTATTTTCTCTAAACCTTCTACATTATCCAAGATAACTAGAAGAGGGCCATTTGTGTTTATAATTTACTCCTCTAAATCTTCAATGTTCTACATTTCCTTCCCCCTCATGGGATAACTCCAAATATCCTTCATCAAAACCTGTAATTTCTTGGTAATTTACTATCTCCTTCAAATCCTCCAAATTTTTAAGTGATCCAATCTCCTACTCCTATTCATCTTCCCCTTCATAGAAATCATCTTTGTCCTCTCCATCCTTGAAATCCTCTTGAGAAGACATATATTTCTCCTCTTCTCTAGAAATATTTTTACCTTACAAGAGAGTTTCTATAACAACTTTCACTAGTCTTGCTTATCTACATCTTCCCTAATTGAACCCAACCACCTATTTCCCCAAATTTGATTATTTATCCTTTTTGTTTTCTTCAAGATCTTATAAAATAGTGATAGTGAACCCTTTATTATGAAAATATTTAGTGGGATTTTCCCTAGAGGTCCTAGGGAGGTCAGCAACCATCTTTCTTTTTTAGGGGGCTTTTTCCTACATGGCCTAGGGAGGTCAACATACATCTTTATTTTTTTAGGGGTGACCATAAGTAATTTGTTAACATGTTGAGGATTAATATTACCCTTTTTTGTTCTTATTCTTCTCCTAAGGAATGGGATGAACAAGGTTAATAGTAGAGGAATCTCCCAACAAAATGATTCTAGGGGAAATATTCAAAGCTTGAGTGAGAGGGGATGTATATATAAAGGGATATGATAAGTCCTTAATGGAGTGGAGAGGAAGAACCTTGCTCAATACTTTCTTGCAATGAAGTGAATAGGAAAAAAATGTTAATATTTTCACGATGTCTAACATGAATAAGCAACAATAGATAGTATCCATGAATGACCATATACCTACCCTAATTAGTAAAATAGTGCATATTTTGTAACCTAACAAGGGAATAAGGAGGAGGAAGGCTGATCCTGTCATACCCATTTTGAAATATCATTAGTTGTTCCCCTTGTCTTGTTGTTTCTTCTATTAAGATTTAGTGTTTGTTTTCAATAAAAAAAAATTCAAGATAAACCCTAGGTCTTTCTAATTTTTCGTTAATTTTTGGTTCATAAGGCCAAGGTTGTTGACGTCATTAAAGGGGGAACAATTTTTTAAGCCCTAGCACCATAATTGATCGAGTTTTGACCCTTTTTTATTTTCATGCCTTAAGTTGTGATTTTCCTAAGTTTAGCCCAATAGAATTTCCTATTGTTTTACTAAGTCATTGGTTAAGTGGTCATGTTAAGCAGGACCCTTTAACTTTTAAAGTGGTGGGCTACATGTTGCACTCTTATTTACCCTTTTATCCAATGATGATGTCACAATTTAGACCTAGCTAATCACGGGATTGCAAAGTTTTGTCATCCATCAAATGTTCATTAGTCGGCGGTATATGTTGATATCTTATGTTATGTTTGTCATTCCACTTGGTTAAGGGTAGGATTAATAATGTGTCCATCTTTCAGCAAGTTTTGATTTTCAATGAAGATCTTTTGATATGTCAGAAAAGGTGCTCAATGAAATGATGCAAGAGCATCTCGAGCCTTGAGCAATCTTGCATCAACCAAAAACATTGCCTATTTTCTATTGTTTGAATTATAATTGTCTCATTTATTGGATCATGTTGTACGAAGCTTACATGATGTTGAGGACCTATTTTGGAACCTTCTCCTATGATCTCATAAGGATTGGATGAGTTGTTTCAAAGTTAGAGTTGTTTTCCTTATTGTTAGAGCCGTATTTTCTCACTTTCTAGGCACTGATTGCACATCATGTAGTCGTTGATCCTTAATGAGTCAGCCTTTGTACTCTTAGGGCCTTTAAGAGGACCTAAATACTATCTTCTCCTAAGACTGCAAGTCCTAATTTATTATGAGTTAAAACTTATGACCATTTTTCTCGAGTATCGATTTTCAGCCAGTTTCACGCGAAATGTGGAGTTTTTTGTCTTGCGTGGTTCCGCATGTTGGAATTGGATCTTGCTAAGTTAGGGGAATTTTCTTGGATCATGTGCGAACATAATTCTAAAGGTGCATCATGTTTGGTTGTTTCTTTCATTAATTTTGGTATCTCTCCTTAGGTTGGACCTATAATGTAATTAAAGCCTGACTGGCCGACTTGTGGCTTAGCTGGCTATATATTGAGAGCTTGGGTAGATGTTTAGGGGTAGATTGGTAGTAGTATGAGAGTATAATCATAATTGGATCTTGTGAGATCTTGTAGATTAGATGTTTTTTTTGCTATTGTAATAACAGAGCTAGTAGTTTGCATACTTGGAGATAAGGAAATTGCATGAAGGCTTGCAAGCTCAAGTTTAGATCTACCTTAGTGTTTCCATCAATTGCTGATGTATTTCAGAGCTGGACTAGCTGGGAGATTGTTGAGATAATTTTTTATTTCATTGTAATAGGCTGAAATTTGGAAGGCCTTACAATCGGGCATGTTGAATGAAATTCTATTTTGAAACATTACATTGTTATATTTTGATGTGCTTGTTGTTATTATAATTGGCACTGTAGGTTTGGACCATGCATTATTAGATTCTCCATCACTGCCCTGTGTCAAGTGGTATCAGAGCTTGAAGATTCTGAGTGTGTGGAGAGATCACCAAGGTGAGGCAGTTTGGTCCAGGACCTTGATTTGAAGATGCCTCCAAGGGGAGGTCATGAGATCTCAGAGGGAGAACTTGCTGGAGAATTTAGTCTTCATGATTTCAGGGCTTTTGATGCTAAGGGTTTGGGTTCTAATGTTTCTTCCAAGGTTCCTAACCTTTCCTAACCATCCAATGGTTAATCTTAGTGTTATCTTCACCACTTTGGATCTCCAAGATCCTCTTCACCAACTTCTCCTCCAAGGTATAGTTGGTATCTAGAAGATACACTACTTCCAAGACCAATTAGGCCTTCAATTTCCTAGGCTTCTACATTAGGACTTCCGCTCTAGAACCCCAAACCATTTCTTATGATCTTCCCACACTTCATTCCAACTTCCAATTAGCTCCTTGAGTCTTCAAAATCATTAGGAATCCTCCCATACACTTCTGGTCACTCTACAAAGTCAAAAAGTATCAAATTCATAGGAGGCCTAATTGGCTCAATTCCTATTAGGCCTGTTTTCACTGTTATTGGCTTCAAGCTCCCAAAAACCCCAAAAAACCACATAGAAGACCTTGAAAGTATTCATGGTATCTATCAAGCCCTTCCAAATCCAAAGTTTAAGCTTCTAAATGCACCCACAACCCTACTTATTAGCAGGCCCTAGTTTTAAGGCTATTAATTAGGCCTCTAGACCTGTCTACACAAAAGACCACCAATTTGATCTCCAACAGTCCAAACACTTTCCCAAACCTATTGAATCCTTTAGGATACTTTTATAGCTTTCCACAAATGCATCTAAGTTCTTTCCCCAAAGTCATAGGTGTGTGTGTTAACTCCTTTTATACCCTGTCCCAGCTCACCTGTCTTCAACAGTCAGCCTTAGGGATTCCAATCCATCCTTGAAGCCTTGGTGCCAAAACACAAATGAAAAGAAAAACTATATTTAAAAACTCTAACCTAACATCCCCTATGGTTTTAGGCATTTCCACTGATGGATGTTTAGGTTAGAGCCATTTCAAGCATGGTGGCTCTGCAAATGGCTTTCACAGACCAGTAGCTTGAAATGCTTGCCAAAATTCACTCCACTAACCTATTACCAGAAGAATCAATGTAGTATAAAGTTAAAACACTAAAATAAACTTCCATGGATCTGGATCACTCCAATCAATCCACACAGGTCGTACAACTCACAAAGAAAACCTATAAACAATGAACAACTAACACATGGCATTTGTACAGGAAGTTCTAAATCATGAAATTCAAACCAAAGCTTCATTAACCTTCGAAATCCATCATCCTCATGCTCATATACCGAGCATGGGTGGTTACAACTACTTGAACCTCCATTTGAGCAACTTTTCAAAAAGTTTCAAAAGTTGCTCGAGCAACTTTGCAAAGTTGCTTAGCAACTTTTTGCCAAAGTCCCATTTGGCCTATTATACCTACTCAATGACTCGGTAAAGAATCCTAAGTCCAAAATAGAAACATTTAAGGTCCTAAGACCTTATTTAGGTCATTCCTAACCAAATCCATCACCTAGAGACTCTTGAGGCCATTTAGACCAAATGGATCACATGAGATCATTTAGCTCTTACAAACATATGAAGGGATCCAATCCAATGGATCTTATTCCAAACTCATAACAAACTACCACAAACTCCTAAGACCTCTAAAACACTCATTAACTCATCAATGTGGGAGGTTCCATGCCCCATACTCCCTTGTGACAAAGAACTCAAGTACCTTGAGTTAGGAAGTCTTCAATGGTGACCCCATGCTACAAAATGTCTAGCTCTGTCATCCATATAGCTTCAGCATGATGTAACCCCTACCATTTAACAAGATATTCCTTGTAAGTGCCTTTCCTTATCTTTTTTATTACCTTAGTATCCAAGATACTCTCCAACTTCAGTGGGATTGGGCTTGGAAAATCCTTAACCCAATCATCATCTCCCAAATCTGAAGGTACATTTAGACCTGTGTTTGTAGCCGATCCTTTATAATGATACAAATCACATACATTGAAGATTGGTGAAATGCCCAAATCAGGTGGTAATTCCACTTCATAAGCATTGTTACCATACTTGTGCAAAATCTTCAAGGGTCCTATCTTCTTCATAAGAAAATTTTTAGGTTGACCCTTGGGTAATCTCTCCTTCCTGAGATAGGAAAGGACTAGATCCCTAACTTTGAATTGCAAATCCCTTCTAGTGTGATTTGCTTTAGCTTTGTAATTCTCTGCTTGTTTTTGTAAGGTCCTCTATTGGCAATTTGGATGAGGTATGTACATAGATGTTGTCATTATGGCAACATATTTTCCCTATGAAGATCACATAAGTTGGAAAGTAAGTATGGAAGATCGCAGACTAAAATTGTCTAAGTATGAAACAATGTTTTTAATAGAGCACCCAATATAGTTTGTTTTGGTGACGTTCACTAAAGCATGATAAGAGTTTGCGTGGTTGAACATAGACTCTATGGTATCTAAGGATACCCCATCTTAGTGTGCAAAAGAGCATGGAAATTACAGACAAAGTTATGATTGTTTTACCAATGAAAGAGTACAGCCGACATAGCAGTTTTGAAGACAGAACTAGTATATGAATTAAGGGATTATTTTTCTTGTCAAAATAATGACTTTATATTATAAAGAGATGACATCCTAGATGTTTACTCTTGGATTAAGATGTGCAAGCCGACAAGAGAAAGATATTATGTTTGTATCTTGTATAAATAAGATGTACCGAACATACTTGAAATGTAACATGTAATATATGTAACTTGTGATAGAAGTGAAAGTTGTTGATGCAAAGTTGTAAGCAGTACCATATTGTAATCAGTAAACATTTGTATTACTTGTTTGGGCAGTGAGCTCATCTGGTAATCAAGTTTTGTATCTACAACTCCTAACAAGGTTGAGGCTTCTAACAAGGCCTATAGTCCCTTAACCAGGACTGATACACTATATGATTGTAACAGGCTCCTAACAGGGTCAACATCCTTAACTGGATATCTTTTGATTAGTGGATCTTTGTGGGTACCATCCCCATTGGGGTTTTCCCTTGGCTAGTGTTTCCTCGATAACATATCATGTGTTATGAGTTCTTTACATTTACTGTTATGTATGTTATTTAGTTTCTTATACTTCAAAGTAATTTGTTATATCCATAAGTGGGCAAAATTAAAAGTTTGTGAAATAATGATTCACCCCCCCCCCCCCCTCTTAGTATTTCCTATTTCTAACATCCTCTTGACCTGCTCATGTAGCTCCTTCATTTGTTCTACAAATGTTTGTCCCTGAGCACTTCTCCTATCTTGAAAATGGAGATCTCTCAACTCCAAGATTCACCTAGGATGAGTCCCATAGACTATCTCAAAGGGGATCTTACCTGTACTCCTATTAATGGAGTCATTGTAGGCAAATTCTGCTTGCCCAATGATATGATCCCATGATTCGCCATGCTGCTTAGTCAAACATCTTAAAAAATTTCATAGTGACCTATTCACTACCTATGTTTGGCCATCAAATTGTGGATGGTAGGCTGAAGAGAATGACAAATTGGTTCCTAGCATCTTCCATAGGGTCCTCCACAAGTGGCCCACAAACTTACTATCTTGGTCACTTACTATGTTTAGTGGTAAGCCATGGATTGTAACAATGTCTCTGAAAACAATCCTGCAATTTGTGAAGCATCATTGGTTTGTTTGCATGGTATGAAGTGTGCCATCTTGCTAAAATGGTCCACCACCACAAAGACATTGTCATGTCCTCTAGATGTCTTTGGTAACCCCAAAACAAAGTCCATACTCAAGCACTCCCAAGGCCTTTGAGGTATGGATAAGGTTGGTACATTCCACTATTGCTACTTTTTCCTTTAGCCCTCTGATAGATCTAACATTGCTCCAAAAATCTCCTAACATCTGATTGCATTTTAGGCCAATAGTAGTGCCTATTCACCTTCTCTAATGTTTTATCCACTCCAAAGTGGCCTCCCAAACTCCCTTGTTGTTTCTCATTCACAATTTTTTCCCTCATTGAGCACTAAGGAAGACACAAAAGGTGACCTTTAAACAATAGGACTTCCTGCAATACAAACTCACTAAAATCCACCTTGAATCCCTGCCTAAACCTTTCACATGCCTCATAGGCATCCTTGTAGTCTTTGTCCTTCTTATAGAGACCCTACAAGTCTTCCATTCTTACACTTTGCAACTGAATTTCCTGAATAGTTAACATTCTTCTACTAAGAGCATCATCAACCTTATTACTAACTCCCTTATGATGTTTGATCACAAAGGGGAAGGCTTGCAAAGACTCAACACATTTAAGGTGTCTTTGGTTCAACTTATCTTGCCCATTCAAGAAGCTAAGGGCACGATTGTCTGTATAGACCACAAATTCTTTTGGTAGGAGATAATGTCTCCACTTCTTGCATGCTTGCACCATTGCATATAACTCCAAATCATAAGTGGAGTACCTTTTCTTGGCTTCATTCAACTTCTCAGAGAAGAATGCCACAAGATGTCCTTCTTGGCTTAGCACTGCTCCAATGGCTAGCTTGCTAGCATCACATTCAACCACAAACAACTGATTAAAATCAGGGAACCTCAAGGTAGGTAGCTCTGCAATCCTCTTCTTCAACATCTCAAACCCCTTATTAGCTACCTCAGTCCATTTGAATTGACTTTTTATTCCACCCTTAATGGTGTTGAGGATAGGTGCATACACATGACTAAAATTCCTCACAAACTTCTTATAATATGATGCCAAACCATGAAAACTTCTAACATGTCCTATAGACTTAGATGTAGGCCAATCAAAGATTTCCTTGACTTTATCAGGGTCCATCTTCATGCAGCCATTAGCAACCACAAAACCAAGGTAAACTCATTCAATTTTCAAGAACTCACACTTATCTTGATTGATCATCAACTTCTCTCTGTGCAGCCTACTTAAGATCTTCTCCAAATGCTCCATGTGCTCCTCCTTAGACCTGCTAAAAATCAAAATGTCATCAAGGTAAACTATAACAAACTTACCTATAAAATCTGCCAACACTTCATTCATGAGCCTCATGAATGTACTAGGAGCATTGGTGAGACCAAATAACATCACAAGCCACTCATATAGCCCTTCATTTGTTTTGAAGGTTGTCCTCCATTCATCACCAGGCCTAACTTTGATTTGATGGTAGCCCGACTTCAAATCCACCTTAGAGAAGTAGCATGAACCTCCCAAATTGTCCAACAAGTTTTCAATCCTTGGCATTGGAAATCTGTACCGAATGGTGATCTTGTTGATGGAGCTTGAATTAGTGCATATCCTCCATGTACCTCCTTTCTTTGGTGCAAGGATAGTAGGTACATCACAAGGGCTTAAACTCTTCCTTATTAACCCCTTATCCAACAAATCTTGAGTTTTATTGGGTATCTCTACATTTTGGCTTGGTGTCATCTTATATGCTACTTTTTTTTGGTAAGTTTGCTCCAGGAATGAGGTCTATTTTGTGGCTTATCTCTCTCATGGGTGGAAATGCAATTGGAAACCCATTTTCCACTATCTCATGATACTTTTCCAACAAGGTTTGTAATTCTAAGGGTATACTAACCTTCTCCTTAGCCTCTTCTTTTGGCTTCACTACCACTGCAAAACAAACCTCTTTCTCCTTCTTCATAGCCTTAAGAAACTCTTTCCCACTCAAGAGCATAGCACTAGCCCCTACTTGCTTCTCCTCACTAGGTTCTTGCAATGCATCCATTTGAAAATTCTTACCTAACTTGGTGATTAAGTAACTATTCATCTCACCATCATGTATAGCCTTCACATCATATATATTGTCATGGGCATCCTAGAAGTAGGTGACATGCATCCATGGGAAATATGCCACATAGGACCTTGTCCTTGTAGTTTCCAATCTCAAACTCAACCATAGTTTGTTCATCAAAAACTATTTGTTGTCTTTTATTAAGCCAAGATACCTTGTAGGGAGTGGTATGAGGTATCCTTCTAAGCTTTACCTTATCAACCATCTCTGTGGACACTATGTTCTTAGTGGATCAAGAGTCCACTATCACCTTGCATATCTTTCCATGTGACCTACAAATAGTTTTAAACATGCTCTTTGTTTGAGGTAGTTGCATGGTGTTAGGAACCTTCAACAATGTCCTTCTTAACATAAGATTCTCTCCATCCAACACTGGCCCTGCCTTGGAGATAGGCGAAGTGACACTTTGGGTGTCCTCCTCTTGTACCAACTATTTCTCCTCTCTCCCATTGACAATGTAGAACCTTTTGTAGGACATCTACCCATGGTGTGTCCCACTTGATTGCAATTGTAGCATCTACCGGTGAAGACTAAATTGGTCCTCTCTTGTGATTGAAACCTACCCCTTGGTGGCCCTCTTCCTCTATATCCCCCTCTTTGAAAAGATCCTCTAAACTGATTTCCACCACTGTTATCCATTGACTGATTATTTTCTTGTCAATTAGGGCTCTTTCCTCTGCCATAGTTGTTCCTACCTCTGAAACCTTTGTTATTGTGTCCACCTCTTCCTCTTTGTTGGAAGTCATTCCTCCTTCTAGCCTTATCCTTTGCTCTCAAGGCTAACTGAAAATACTTGTGCATACTATCAGGAGCCATCATGCTAATCTCATCTTGTATCCCTTGTCTTAACACATTAAGGTACCTTGCCACCTTCTCCATTTCATCTTCTTGTCTCCTAGCCCTTAGGCTTAGTTTATGGAACTCCTCAGTATAAGCACTCATTGTCATCTCCTTTTGTCTAAGGTTCTGCAACTTTTGATACATCTGAATTTCATAATCAGTAGGCAAGAATTGTGCCTTCAATCTAATTTTCATCCTCTCCCATGAAACTAACTTCTTCTTCCCATTAGCTATCCTATCATCTTGCATCATGTTCCACCACACCAATGCAAATCCCTTGAGCCTAGCTTTAGCATAGATGACTCTCTTTTCCTCTTCCACTTCCTTGTAATCAAATTGGTTATCAATGGCTTCTAGCCAATCCAAAAACATCTCAGCATTCAAACTGCCACTATAGAAGGGTATGCGTTCCATGATATCCTTGTTAATGGATTTGAATTCATCCAAGAACACTTTGTCCTTATCATAAACTATTTCTTTACCCTTGCTAGATGTCTCCCCTATTTGACTTTCATTCTCATCTTCACTCTCATCACCCCATTCAGTGATTCTTTTCCCATTTGACTCTATCAAGTTGGCCTTTGCCAATAAATCCTGGACCAAGTCCACTATGGCCCTGTTAGTCCATTTTCCAATCATTGCAAAATCTCATGAAATTGGCCTCTCCCCTGCATGTTTTTGTTAAATGTCCTACCTTGTGTTCTTTATTGTTGTTGCCTCGCTTCAGTCGAAACTGCATCTCCTAATGTGCAAAACCTAGAAAGTTATTCAAATTTTGAGGTCCACGGGAAACTTTTTTAAAAATTCTGCCATAGTGTCGAAAACATGCAGTGTTTTCAAAAACTCATGTTGTTTTCGGCTTCCCTATTACCTTTCGGTCTGTCGTTATTCCAGTGTGTTTTCAATCTTTTTCCGAAAACTTGCATTGTTTTCGACCCTTTGCCTTCAAGCTTTATGCACTTGTCTTTTGGTGCTGAAAACTTTGTGTGTTTTCGGCTATGTCTTAACTACGCAGGTCCGATCATGTGGTGGGTCCAAGCTCTTCCTAATTGGCTGTTTCATGGCTGCATGTCAAACTTTTTTGACATGTGATCATGCGGACGCTTGCCACCTAGCCATGCGGGTCCCAGTCCTGTTAAGTTGCCTGGCGGTTTACTTTGCTTTAGTGTGCAAGTGCAATGATGTGGGGCTAGTTTCTTCAAAGCGGTAGAGGGAGGAGATCAACGGTCGGCATGTGATCACATGGAATATTCTTTCCCCATGTGATCATGCGCCTACTATTGATTTTATTTGTTCCAGGCATCTCTTCAGTGAAATGGGCCCGGTGTCAGAGGGGTGACAGATGGCATATCCTTATTGGTTGTAGCATGGCTGCATGTCAGACTTTTTTGACATGCAATCATGCGATTGATTTCCATCTATCCGCATGGGTCTCATGGTTGTCACATGATCACATAGCCCAGTTTTTGGCTATGCGATCATGTGACAAACCCATTGCGGTGGCGGTTGCGGTGCCCCTTGCAGTGACGGTTGCGGTGGCTGCGATCTGCGGGTGGTTGCATGTTCGCATAGCCCATTTCTGAGCTATGCGATCATGTGACAGGGCTCCATGTGTCCTGGGGCCCGTTTGTGGCTATTTGGTGGGCTCGGTGGTAGGTGGTGTCATGGTGGTCTACGGTTGGTTCGTGCTAGCAGGATATTATGGTTTGAACGTGGGCCCAGGTGGGGGATTTTCGGTGATAACAAGCCAGTTAGCAAGTTGCATGTTTGTGGCTTGTCGCATGTCTGCATAAGCTAGTTTCTTGGCTTGCAAACATGTGACAAACCCTATTGTGGCAGCGGTCTAGCGTCGACAATTAAGAGAAGGTAATGCAAGTGGTGTGTCGCATGTTTGCATAGCCCATTTTTGGGCTATACGATCATGCGACAACTGTTTGGCATCACCATTGTGGAGTTAGCCCGAGGTGCTTGGGTGGTTAAAAACATGAGGCCCACAAGTGCATGGTGACTGTTAGGATTCAGATTTGAATTTTGCAGACGGTTTCAAGCCAGGAAGTACCAGAAAATCAATTTTTGAGTGGCCAGAGTGGGTGGATGTGATTGCTAAGCATTACAATGTGGTCCAGGCTACCATGGTAGCTGCAGAGGAATGTCTTGCCATAGGAACATAAATGAAACAATACCTTGAAGTGATGCAAGGGTCAATTTGGCTGGATTCCTTGGGGGATTTGATGATGATTCGGTACTTGGACCAATACAGGGCTAGTTGACTGTTATTTTTTGATTGTTTGAGCTTACATGCTGTGGTTCAGTCCCTGTCTTGTCTGTGTTTACTCCTTCAGGGGGTTAGGTGGATTTTGAATTTCAAATGATCATTATGCTTGCTTTGTAACATTGGTATCAAGGGATTTTTATGATCATTCTTGTGGCATTGGGAGTTAGGTATTCAAGCTTTTTCGGTTGTGAGTCCTCTGCCCAGTCTGAATTGTAATGCTTTGATTTAGCTTTTGTCAACAATTGAGAGAAAGTTGTAGGACTAAGTTTTAGTTTGCAAGCTTGTTTGTTTAGATGGATTGTATGCACTTAAGGATTCTTCAAACTTAATATGGATATATGACTCTTATCTCTCCTTGTGTCATTGTAGATAGATTTTGAGTTTTCTAGCTCACTGCATGTTTATCCACGTATATGTCTTCATTTTCAGTTCTAATCCAGGATTAGATTAAATGATGCTCTAGATGAGACATAGGTCTATCTCTTGTCTATGTGAGGATTTCATATAAGTAGTAAAGGAGATTATAGATGTGTTTATGGCTTTGAATCTCAGATATAATGCTGGTGTGTGTGTGCGTGATCTATTTAGGAAAATTTGCCTAATGGATGAGGCACTGGCCTAGATGAGTATTTCCTTGTTGACATATCCTGACTTAGATTGTTATGATTCAAACATATAAGATTGGGAACCATCCTTTAGATTTTCAATATTTGGTTGTTTGAGGTCCTATCCCATAGTGAAGAGGAGTCAATGAATGTGTGGTTATCATTTAGTACTCTCTTACTATCCATTCATCTATTATATGAACCTAGTCCTTGGTGTGTGAAGTATATTTTATACTAGGTTAGGTGCACCTGCCTTGGTTTTGCAGAGCCAGAAGCAGAAGAGGGCAGTCTTGTCCCTATAGTTGGTCTAATTACCCTAAGACCTCATAGCAATTTTGGAGCTAACCATTCCTAAGATCCATCTGAGGGTATACTGGCAGCCTATTAGAGCATAAGCATCATTTTGGAGACCAACAGGCCCCCCTAATCATTTCCTTTGGAGGCATGTTGTCAACCTCTTGGCTTTGCTCTCTATCAGACATACACAAACTTCAAGAATTTCCCGCTCTGATACCACTCTGATGCAGAGGGTTTGGGTTCTAATGTTTCTTCCAAGGTTCCTAACCATCCAATGCTTAATCTTAATTTTATCTTCACCACTTTAGATCTCCAAGATCCTCTTCACCAACTTCTCCTCCAAGTTATAGTTGACCTATCTAGAAGATACACTACTTCCAAGACCAATTAGGCCTTCAATTTCCTAGGCTTTTACACTAGGACTTCCCCTCTAGAACCCCAAACCCTTTCTTAAGATCTTCCCACACTTAATTCCAACTTCCAATTAGTTCCTTGACTCTTCAAAATCATTAGGAATCCTCCCATGCACTTCTGGTCACTCTACAAAGTCAAAAAGTATCAAATTCATAGGAGGCCTAATTGGCTCAATTCCTATTAGGCCTGCTTTTACTATTTTTGGATTCAAGCTCCCAAAAACCCCAAAAAAACACATGGAAGACCTTGAAATTATTCAAGGTATCTATCAACCCCTTCCAAATCCAAATTTTAAGCTTCTGGATGCACCCACAACCCTACTTACTAGCAAGCCCTAGTTTTAAGGCTATTAATTAGGCCTCTAGACCTGTCTGCATAAAAGACCACCAATTTGATCTCCAAATGTCCGAACACTTTCCAAAACCTCTTGAATCCTTTAGGATAATCTTAGAGATTTCCACAAATGCATCTAAATTCTTTCCCCAAAGTCATGGGTGTGTGTGTTAGCTCCTTTTATACCTTGTCCTGGCTCACCTGTCTTCAATAGTCAGCCATAGGGCTTCCAATCCGGCCTTGAAGCCTTGGTGCCACAACATAAATGAAAATAAAAACTATATGTACAAACTCTAAACTAACATACCCTATGGTTTCAGGCATTTCCAATGATGAATGTTTAGGTTAGAGCCATTTCAAGCATGGTGGCTCTGCAAATGGCTTTCACAGACCAGTAGCTTGAAATGCTTGCCAAAATTCACTCCACTAACCTATTACTAGAAGAATCAATGCAGCATAAAGTTAAAACACTAAAATAAACTTCCATGCATCTGGATCACTCCAATCAATCCGTACAAGCCGTACAACTCATAAAGAAAACTTGCAAACAGTGAACAACTAACACATGACATCCATACAGGAAGTTCTAAATCATGAAACTCAAACCAAAGCTTCATTAACCTTTTCAATCCATCATCCTCATGCTCATATACTGAGCATGGTTGGTAACAACTACCTGAACCTCCATTTGAGAAACTTTTTAAAATGTTGCAAAATTTGCTCGAGCAACTTTGCAAAGTTGCTTAGCAACATTTTGCCAAATTCCCATTTGGCCTATTAGACCTACTCAATGACTTAGTAAGAACTCCTAAGTCCCAAATAGAAACATTTTTTATGTCCTAAGACCTTATTTAGGCCATTCCTAACCATATCCATCACCTAGAGACTCTTGAGGCCATTTAGACCTAATGGATCACCTGAGCTCATTTGGCTCTTACAAACATATGAAGGGATCCAATCCAATGGATCTTATTCCAAACTCATAACAAACTACCAAAAAATCCTAAGACCTCTAAAACACTTGTTAACTCATCAAGGTGGGACGTTCCCTGCACAAGATTTGCAAAAACAAGTGCAAGATCTGCAAGAAGAATTGAGAAAGAAGACTACCTTGAAGGATGATAGTGATGAGTTTGAAGAAGATCAATTTGAAGAAGCTATAGAAGAAGTCAAAGATCCAAAAGAAGAGTTGATTGATTGGATTAATGAGATAGATGAATAATTTGAGTATGAAGAAATAAAAGATCCTGATAGAGTTCGATTTGCAAAGACTAAGTTGAAGGGTCATGCAAATATTTGGTGGAGAGAAGTTCAATTGGAAAGAAGTAGGAGAGGAAAAGAAAAGATCACTAGATGGAACTGAATGGTTGACAAGTTGAAGAAGCAATTCATTCCAGTGGATTATGAGTTAGAGATGTTAAGAAGATGAAAGCCTTGAAGAAGAACAACAAATCAGTACAGGAGTATACTGAGGAGTTTTATAGAGTCCCGATTAGGACTGGTCATTCTGAAGTTGATAAAGAGAAGGTTGCTAGGTATGTTTATGGCTTGAGACCTAGTATTCAAGAAGAGTTACTTACTATTCAGATGAAAACTATAGGAGATGCTTATCATATGGCATTGAAGATTGAGGAGAAGCTAAACAAGAGGTTTGAAGGAAGGCAAAATAATAGGAACCGAGGTGGTAAGACTAATGAAAAAATTGCTGGAGGTAATGTGATAGAGAATCCTAAGAAGACTAATGAAGAATTTGGCAGTGGACAAGTCACTAAGAACTACAATAATGGACAAAGAGGGAGATGGGAAAATGAGTTCACTGGTACTTATTTTCAGTGTGGTGAAGAGGGTCATAGAAGTTTTCAATGTCCTAGAAAAAGAGTTGCACTGACTGCCGAAGAAGACATTGAGAATGTTGTAGAAAAAGGTGAAGTTCTTATCACTAGGAGGTTGGCTACATGTGTCCAGGAACTAGTACAATGAAGAAATTTGTTCAGAACCAAATTTAAGTGCAAGAATAAGGTATGTAATATTATAGTTGATGGTGGTAGTTCTAAAAATTTGTTTCAGAAGAGATGGTTAGTAAATTGAATTTGGAAAGAAGGAAACATCCTAATCCTTATCAGATTAGTTGGTTACAAGATGTGTCTAAGTTTAGGATTGAAGAGAAATGCTTGGTTAATTTTCAGATTGGATCTTATCATGATGAAATATTGTGTGATGTATTTCCTATGCATGCTTGTCATCTATTGCTCGGGAGACCTCGACAATTTGATAGACATGTTTTCTTTGATGGACATGTAAATACATATGTGGTAATGCATGGTGGATCCATGCATAAGTTTTTACCTTTGCAAGAAGTTGGGGCTAGTGAATGTGGAGTTATCTAGAAGGGGTAAAAATTAGATTACAACCCGCTACATTTTTGAAATCAAACCGCTACATTTTTTGGATGGATTGGAAACCTGTAAAGCCATGACTCATTTGAAACCTAGGCTTCCTAACTCTAGCACCAAGATATTTCTTCCACTAGTTTGAATTCACTAGAGTCTTCCATGACCATTCCAATTAGAGCTTGTTCCCCATTCAATGTTGTTCATTCCATGACTGCATGTTGAAAGGCTAGTGAAAATAAAGTTTTCCTTTGTATTGAGTGCCCTCACATCACCTAAAACTCAGCCACAGTCTTCTCTTAGCTATTTATTTGAAAGATGATTTGATTATAATTAATGCTAATGTTCCCGCTCAAAACACTTCACTCTTACAAAAACATTTATGCAATTAGTTACTAAAACACCATTAATTTATGCTCAATCCACCAAATTAGCCCACCATTTTTAATATGCATTGAAATAAAACATAAAAAGAAAATGCTCAAAAAAATTCAAATTCAAATTAAATTTTATAAAAATGTACACAAAAAATATCAAGCCACATACATATTCTCAAAAAATAAAATGAAATAGTAATATTAAATTATATATGTGAATTAGATTATCTCATCTTAAAATCGTAGATTGTTTCTCAATTGTGATTACAGATCTTCAAAGTCATAGTATTTAATCTATTTAGAAAAAGAATTTAAAAATCTAAGATTGGGGGAACCAGTCTTGGATTGATCTTTCTATTGTTGATATTTCCCTTAAGCCTCTGTTGTTGGACTTGAATATTTGGAAAGTGGACACTACCAAGGCAGATGAGCTGATTTGGGGAATTCTCCCTTCCCGAGTCTTTTCTATTGCCTCTGCCTGTGAGATTTTGTTGAAGAAGTTGGATCCTCCTCCCTTTTGGGCCTAGGTTTGGCATAAATAGTTAATTCCTAAAATTAATATTTTCTTTTGGTTGGTTTTGCAAAAAAAGATTCTCACTATTGATAATCTCCAAAAGAGAGGCATGATTCTACCCAACAGATGTCTTTTGTGTAAAAATGTCGAGGATTCGATCTACCATTTGGCTATAGATTGCTGGTATTCCTAGGAAGTTTGGTGTCTTCCTTTGCAATGCTAGAAGTTATGCTAGTTTTTTCCTAATAATATGGAGAATTCCATCACCCAATGGAGAAATGTAGAATTTCCTATGGATAAGCTATTATGGAATATCATCGCCTCTCATGCTATCTGGAAACTATGGAGAGAATGTAATGACAGAGTGTTTAGAGATACTGCCCTCCCTCTGATGGTGATTACCGAGAAGATTAGTTCGAAGCTGGTTTTCTTTGCTAGAGGTAATGCTGCTAGCACCAAAGTGAAGTCCTCTTCCCAAAGGGAGAATTCCATCTGCATTTCCCCCCCTCCTGGATGGATCAAAGTCAATTTTGACGGTGTGACGAAGGGTAACCCGGGTCCTATGGGCTATGGTGGGCTTATAAAGGATAACATGGTGAACTATCTTTCTATTGTGGCACTCCCCATTGGCGTGCAGACCAATCATGTGGCAGAGGCTATGGCTCTCCTTTAAACTTTAAAAATTATTAATAAGGACATGTTCCCAAACGTGTGGATTGAAGATGATTCCATGAATATTTTAAACTGCATGAAAGGTTTGATCAAGACATTATGGTCTATTAAGGCAATTATTGAGGAGGCTTGGATTATTAATAATTCCTTTACATAGGTTATTATTTCTCACAAATTCCAGGAGGCTAATAGTACTATGGATGCATTGGCTAAAATCACTGTTAGGGCTAAGGACATCATGACCTGGCAAGGAGGTAAGGATCTGACCATTGATTTGAAGGCCAAGTTGGCATTTGATAGGACTCACAACAAAAGAACAGATTTGGAATATCTTAAAAAGCTATGATGAAAATACATAAGTTTATTAATCTTTTTCTAAGGGTTATGGAAAGTCTCAACTTTCTTGAGATAACTGAGTGTAAATACATGTATATTAGCATGGGGTCCAATTTGAAGGTTTCCATTATTTTCTATCTCTACTTTGTTTTTGCTACTTCTATTGAGAGTCTCTTCTCTGAGGGTATTATGGGTTGTGGGCTTAATCATATGGAGCTAAAGGACTGTATTAAGTGGAAGAATATGATTGAGGTCTGGGATAAGCTCAAGAAGGGTGGCCTCACCATGTATATGGAACGCTTTCATGGGTTCAAAGATGAAGTCACGACGGCATTTGTTGAGTCTTGGAAGGATGAAACTATGACCATTGGTGGTATGACTGTGAAAATAATCGAAGAGCTTATAGCGGAGGTGTCTGGGTTGAGCATCAGAGGGCATGAAGTTCTCCAGAGACAAGAAGATATCCCAACAAGCTATCCAATGTTTCCCTAAACATAAAGCGGAGGCTGAGTGCTTGGTGAAGGAATCCAGTGGCTATTATGATGTGGCGCTTTCAAGGAGATTTGGGTGAAGGTCATGACTTCTATCATGGCGTATATCACTCTGGATGGTAGGTATAAGCGTGCTCACTCCTATCATTTTGTGCTACTTTGTCACTTTAGACATAAGGTTAGGGTTTCTCTACCATTCTTTCTGTTACAGTCCCTTCATCACAATATTATTAATCATAGAAAGAAAGGGAACAAGCCCATTCTGCATGAGGGCCTCATTCTCCTAATTGTGGATCATATTAAGAAAATTTCAGTTAGTAGCCCTATTATATCCTCGCCTAGGGTCTCTAGTTTTGTAAAGGCTTTGGGGAAATGTATTAGGGAAGGGAAAAGCAAAGAGGACATGTCAGTTGGTAAAAAATAGAAATTGGATAAGAAGGGTGGCATGGAAACTAATTCTACTGGTGAGAGTATTGAGGGTTATGCTGCCACTGTTAATATGTTTGATGAGGAAAGCAAAGAGTCTCTGTCAGCTTCAACCAACATTTCTAGTGACAATGAGGACAAGGATGAGGTGGCCACTCCTGCCAAGGTTATTGTGAATGACCCTCTTGCTATTGAAAAAGATGAGGATGTGGGGGGCCAAAACATCCCCATTTTGGTTAATTATGATATATTTGAGGAACATGATATTCCTAGATCTCCCCCAAGTTGGAAGTGGTTATGGAAGTGCAGTTGGAGAGGAAGGATAAAAATGATACCCCTGTTTTGGAACCTGATGAGAAGGGGAATTACCCCTCTACCTCTAGGAACATTCCCTTTGTTAAAATGGTGGACATGTAGGAGAAGAATGTAAAACTCCTAAAAGAGAATATGGATGATAAGATCGACCCCCCTTTCAGTGTCCTCCAAATGGTGAAGGTGATGTCTATGTATTCTTTCCACCTGATGAAATGGGTCTTCCAAGAAATCAAAAGCCTCAACCTAAAATTTCATTCCCCCTCTGCCAAGGTTGATTTTTTGTAGGGGAATTTGGCTACTGGGTTGGAGGGGAGTGATGTCAATGAGATCAAAGAGGGTGAGAAAAACATGCAGGAACTACAGGTCAAAATAGAAAACCTAGAGAACACTATGAAGAAGAACATGCTAGATAATAACTTGTTCATGGGGTATGCAATGGAGTGCTTCATGACTATCAAGGTGGAGCTGGATGCTAGATCTCCTGGTCATGAAGCTCGATGATGATAAACTAGATGCGGATGATGTTGGTCCTGGTAAATGCACTCAATCTGCAAAAATGAAGAAGATCCATGACAAGATCCTCAAGCTTTCGTATTTCAATGTAGCCATCAAGAAAGTTTCTGAGGCAAAGAAAGAGGCGGAGGGAACTCGTCTAGAGTTTTCCTAGGTCCTCTTGTTCCCCTATTCCTGTGCTTTCTTAGTTGTTTTAGTTTTTCTCCTATTGGGTGTGGTTTTTGGTTTTTTGTTTGTTATGCTAGTTTTGCGTCTTGCGGGCTGGTTCTCATTCCTATTTCATTTCAGTGAACTTAATGCTTATTCCTTTCTTGTAAGACTTGTAAGGGGTTTCGGGTCTCCATAAAACCTATTTTTACTTGCAATAAAAAAACATGGTATCAGAGCGAGTCTACGTAAAAGATACCGAACCAGAATTATACAAGCAGTGTTTAGGTAGCAAAAGGTTATACTAGTCAGTTTTTTTAGAGATGTATCAAAGGGCTGTGCTGAATGATCTATGATCATCAACCAACACTTAGCATTTCACTCCCAACAGGTCATGGAGATCATCTTGGAAGGTAGCTTATAGTGTTGATATGGTGAAAGAGATCATGTTGCTAATAGTAGGAAAGATATGCAGATCAAAATATGAAAGGATGTTTCAACAATAAGAAATATTTATGTTTGTACATTTGAATAATGTAGTTAATATTAATTCATGCTATATCACTGAGAATAGTGAATCATGTATGCTTTTAGCATTGATCTATATATTTTCTCTTCATGAATAGTTTGATTTTATGAATTGTTGCTAATCAACCTAATCTCTCTAAAAATGCTTCCAAAATGGATCGAGAAGCAATGAGATGATAAGAGATTACATGCAAAGTCATGCATGCTATAGAAATGAACATGAGAATGCTGCTTGTAGCCATGGGACTGAATTGGTGGCACATAACTTCATTAAAGAGAAAGAACCTATTCAAATTTTCATTTTAATTAGTTTCTTTGAACAGGAAGAAATGACATTCAGAGAGAGGACTATTCAGCTGCAGATATCAGTTTCAGAGGGAGCTTGAGTGGAAAATGTAGAATATCAAGTCCTTTGCAGAGGATTAGCAAGCTTGTGTAGCAGTAATAAAAAATTTCAAAAAAAATCCAAAATTTTATCCCAAAAGCTTTAAACAACTACAATACGAGAGGTTTGTTTGGTAGCCTAGCCTCCCCAACACAACATCTCTTGAACATCTAGAACTTCCAGTGGAAGCTTCTAGAATTGCATCATAAGCTTTTAGATACTTTATATTATTAAGCCGATAGGCTTTGTGTGGGAGCTTTGCTCCCAAAAATTATATTTTTTCACTGATAAATTGTTAGCCCTTCTCTGTTTTTAAATTTTCTGATAATGCACTTAATCCCTATTTTTTAGGGGTTTTTTTGGGATGATTTTCGCATTGGCTAGTTTCTAATTCTCACAGTAATCATCTATCTTTTCTAATCTTGACTAGGCAATTTCTAATTCTCGCGGCTATCTTTCCAATCCTCACTTTTGCCTTGTAACTTGATGACTTTTCCAGGGATTTGTTTATTAAAATCTAACTCTTTACAAAATTTTGTGAGTGGAAGTATTTTTCTCAAAATGACTTGAGCAAGGAGAATGACTACTTTCACTCTATAGAAATCTTCAGGAGTTTATCCTTCAAATAAGTTTGTTGAGGTCATGAAACTTCTGCTTTGTCTTTGGATTTTTTATTTTAGAAACAATTTTTGTCAATAATGGGGTAAATGCTTTAGATTTTTTATTAAGGATGTGATTTTATGTGATGTCCTCTGTACAAGGACTATGCATTTTTAATATACTTTTCTAATCTGTCATTGTTTCGTTACAACCCCTCAAAATGTGAAAAAATTCAAGCCATTGCATGCATTTCATATTTGTTTGTAACTTTGATTTGAGAGTTTTAAAATCACAAAAAGTGGAGCCTTATACCTCTGCTTTGAGGTATTAAAATCACAGAAAGTGGAGCCTTACTATGTATACAGTCCATGACCTTTCATGAGAGTTTTGTTTCTCTCTTTCAATGATATTTTGCATAAAATTCTACAAATTTTAAAGGTTCTCTATATGCAATATTCTTTTTTTGCTGATGAAACAATAATTATTCATTAAATCTTGGATGTATTATTGTTAACTTGTTGGTATCTTATTCATTGTACACTGTATATACTAATTCTATATTTTTTTTATAGAAATTTTTTATTTACTTCAAAAGATGTAATTTTAATTCTTAATATGCTTGAATGATTTTCGATTGAATACGGTCTTTTAGATGTAGTTTTTGGTCGGATATTCAAGATTCCATAATACCCATCTACTTTAGGAAGAGATTTCTAATAGTGACTTAAAAAATTATCAATTTAATTCTAAATACTGAATACAACAAATTATTCAAGATGACCAATAAATCTACAAAGAAATAACTATCTTAGAATTTAAGAGTAACTATTTATTTGCATGTTCTAGATTTCCAATTGCAGCTGTATAATAAGTTTTGTTTTGTTGTCAATCGGTTTCAATTAGTTGTCATGTTAGATTTCAATTATTTAAATAATTTATCATACATCTTTAAAGTTTTAAATATATACAATAATTTTCTATTGATTAATGTTCTCTTTTTTCTATTAGGAGTAGTGGGCATCCATCTGAGGAAGAGAAAATATAATTGTAATCAAAATAAGACTACCATGCCATGCAAGATAGACCAGATATAGAATAGAGACTTAACACCAAATAGATATGAAGACTTAGAAGAAACTCACCTTGTTACAACAACAAATCATTTGATTCAGAAGGAAATTGGAAAAAAACTATGAAAATGAGGCAGGAGTTGGAGTACTATAACTGAAACAGATATTTCGCTGTACAACTAACATAGACTTGAGCATGAAAATTATACATTGCTTTGTGAAAATACATGGCATGAAAATCAAATGCCGATGAAACATTATGTTTCTCTGCTTCAATTGGTTTCTTCAACTACAATCAGTTTGCATTTCATTTAGATTAAGATTTACTTGCATATAATGATAAAAAAAATTCATTTGATTGAATTGACAAATATTTATTGTCAACTAGTTAAATAAAATTACCCCATGAGGTGTAAGAGCTCATCCTTCATTGGTTCTCCTTATGGGGTCTCTAAATTCAAAGATGCTCCTCTTTTTTAATGCCTGCAGGACAAATCATAACCAACAGTGAAGAGAATCATGAATGTTTGATCTCTAAAACCCAAATCAAAGAGAATCATGAACGTTTAATCTTCAAAACCAAATCAAAGAGCGATGAAAAACTTGGGAAAAATGTTGTGAAACTCGGATTCTCACCTGCCTTTCATCTGCAATTGGAGATTGCAGTGGTTCCCTCTACAATTTAGAGGTATTTATGGGTGTACTGGCCCTTGCACTTCTCCTCTATTCTGGCTCTGCATGTTGTAAAGAAAAAGGTGACATTTTGTTCTGTCGTTGCCTTTTTCCCTCTGTTCTGGCTTTGCATTTTGCATAGCTTTCTCCCCCAACTTCTTCAAATGTGTGCTTCCTGGAGACGTAGTTGAACCATTTCACAACATAGTCTTTAATAAGGTGCTTGGCTGGATCCACAACTTTTCTTATTATCTCACCAATTGCCATTCTCCTGTTTGAAATTTTCTGCTATTTTTTCTTTTTTGGATGCAATGTTTTTTACTGGCTGTAGCATTCCTTCCATTTTTTGACGTAGCCTTCAAATCACAAGAGGAAAAGTATGATTGAATTTTTTTTGGCCACTGTTGGTAGAAAATAATTATAAATCAAGAAAAACTATAAAAGAGATGAAAGGCACTGTGAAATTAAACAGATTTGAGGACCAAATAGTAATCTTCCTTGACTGATAGAATCCAAAGTGTGAGTTGCACAGAGAAACCAAATAAAATGTAAAACCAACTGACCATGAAACATAAATTAAAATAAAATTAATTTAAACCAGAGAGATGCATGAATGATACAGGGAGGCCATTTTGCTTTAAGCAAACAAAATAAGATGGAGTATCCAATTGTGTCTCCTCTCATACCATCCTCTAACATAAATGCCTCAAATTTTAGAGAGGGAATTTCCATTAAGATTTGACTTTTTTACTATCTTAACTCAAATTATTTTGATGAAAGATAGAATAAAGTTGCTTAGGATAAGCCACCAAAAAAAACGTACCTCTTACATATTGCGCCAGGCAGGTCTCCCAATAAAACGTGTCTCCATATGGCGTGAAGTCTCCATTTTATGGCATGTGAATGAGCTGCCTTTGGTGTTAACTGTCTATTCACTGGCTGCCTACGCATCTATATTATCATGCGTAAGCCCTATCCCTCCCTTGCGCAAGCATAGAATAGTATTATGCAGGGAGTCTCAATTCTTAATCAAATACTTGGGATCTTATGTGAGAATCCCATCTCTAACGCATAGACCAAGAAAACACCCTGGGTTCTTACGCTGGCATCCTCTATTATCATTGCCCAAGCCTCTGGTCCTCCACGCTGATGTGTTGACCATTAAAACTTTTGCATTCAGCAACAGTGCCTCACACACTTAGTGTGCATTCTCCTCCATGCGCCAGACCTCCAAACGGTGGCTAAGAACATGTTTTTGATTGGTCTTTCTCCAAATTAGCGCGCCTCCATTGATTAAATGGATCCCTTTATAAACTGGCAACCTTCAACTCCTGTGTGTTGCTACTTCCCTCATGCAAGGCCTCCTCTCTCTTAGCTTGCGCAAGGCACACAACATAATGTGCTAGCAACCCTACACTTATTTATTTGTGTGGGCTTCAAAATACACAAACCCCATTATGTGTGGGTTTCTTCCATTTGGCATGGGAAATTCACAAACACATGCATGAGCCCTTGCTCATTCTTTGATTGTCATTCCTTATTTCGAATTAATAAAGACTCCCCATTTTATTATCTATCATGAGCTTTCACCCACTTGCGTAAGACTAAACTCCTCACCTCTCAACGCAGGGCGTCCTTCATTATTTTGAGTGAGTCTTCCTGTTTTATGCGTGGTTGCTAATTCATCATTCACGTGCTGATTACCACAGTGCTTCTTTGTTGGCAATCATGATCTTTATGCCAGCAAAACTACCATTATATGCTCTGTGTCCTCTAACAGTGCTCTTGGATATAAGGGTCTTGTGCTCAATCAGTCAACACTGTCTTGATAGTCAATAGTAATACATCTCTTTTATTTCTTCCATAATGGTAGTGGCCTCATGTACACTTTGGTTCCTCACTATTTAGGTGTTGATTCATTTTCCCTTATGTACTGTCATTGCTCCTTGGTGACCACTATTTCAACACATTGAATTTTGAATATTGCTATGCCTTGATAAAACACCACCATTTTATCCTTGTGTAGGTTTGACAGTCTTTATCACTGCTGGTCCTTGAGCACTGTAACTGCATTTTGTATTGATGACAGAGTCTCGCCTATCCTGCCCTCCAAAACATCACAATAGTGGGCAAAACCCCTTTCTTACACAAGCTATTTTTAGTCACCAATGCGCTGGCTCTTCATGGATTTGCATAAGAAATCATACTATATCACTCACAAGATTTTCAATTCCTTTACACCTTCAACGCTATCATTAAGAATCTCCTTCACATGATATGTGTATGAGAACCGCTGATCAATGAGTTTCTTGGAAGAAATTGATTCAACTACTATCTTCCACATGGACCAATGGCACCGATCCTATCAAATCCTTACTTGAAACCATGACTCATAGAGTAATTTGTTTCATTGATGAAACGCTCCCAAGAATGTGGGTGTGGGCAAGTGCCGAGTCATATAACATACTCATTTTGTCTAAGCATTGTGACCGAGTCTTTAATGACTTGGCTCCATAATTACGAGAGGAAACTTGTTTAGCAACATCTTCCCAGCCATTTCCTTTACTGCCAAGCTATCAATGCATTGCTTCTGTTTGTGATCACAAACAATGTTCTGACTATGTACAAGTTCAGTAGTCACAAAATCATCTTTGCCGGTCTTGACAACTTCACTCAAGTAATAAATATAATCAGGTTCTTTTAGAGAATTAGAGCCAAAAGTGAAGGATCTCAAGAGAAAAACCAAATTTCTGGCAACAAGATCAATGCAATTGTGATTTGCCATGTCTGCAAAAATTCAAATTCTCCACATTATCAATCAGATCATGTGTTCCATATTCCTCAACGTACCCAAAAAGTGGTCACTTGCTGACATAAGTCATGGTACATTGGATTTTAATCCACTACCCACCTTTTTTACACTCCTGCAAGACTGCAAACTAACCTTGGCTGGCATCCGAGAGCGGCCTTAAAAAATGACTGAAAGGCTTGACAAGAACACGCCATTGGAAAGACAACTTCATTTCCACAACTACAGTATGCTCACCAAAGGAGATCATTCAGAAAGATTTGAACCTGAATTTATTTATGATCAAACATGGCCACTTTGAAATGTTGTCTGAACAAACTGCCATAACCACTAAAACTGCTTCTGAAACTAGCTTTGAAAACTGACCCTTTGAAACTTTCAAGAGCCACAAGCCTGGGCATTGATTCACGCTCACTCAAGGAATACAAATCCATCATTAAATTCCTCGAAAAGATAAAGTGGACAATCACAATCAATCAGAAAAGTTAGCTTACTAATAACATTCAGGATTTAAAACAGTGAAAATCACAGAAATCCGATTTGGAATTGGCCTGGGAAAATGGTCAAATGGATTGGTAGAGACTTGAAAATCACCAGACACCTAATCTTCCAAGTCTACAATATGAAACCACATTCAATTATGACAGACCTTATACTGTGTGCAAACTGGAACACCTCAAAATAGGTCACTTATAAAATTGGACAGTGCACATTCAGAGAATTTTTATAAATTGCAAACGGAAAGACACAGGCAAATAGGTCAAACGGGCACATGGAAGGCTAAAAATTGACAGGATAACTCAATCCCATGCCTATAGTATGATGCCACAACCGACATATCATGACCAATCATAAGTAAAAAGATATTCAATTGCAAACAAGGCCTGCTACAACAAATTGACACTTAGGCACAAATGCAGATTTAGACAAGTGCTCGAAACAAGACATCACCGAATGACTCAAAACTCAAAGTTAACAACTTGGGATATCTTCTAAAGCTAAAAAAAGGGTAATGAACACTTGGCATGCATGGAGAACCACAGAAATTCATCTGAGAAGATAGGCACACAAGCACCTCAAAGGGGTCAGAATGCAAAATTTTAACATGGTACTCAAAACTCCATGTTGCATTTTTTCATCCCAACACTCTGCATGCTGTCAGATTGGCCTGTAGGATCATGTCAGATGAAATGTACATAGAAGTGGCGATTACAATGGATAGCATCGATACACAATTAACAAGTGACGGTTTGCTAGGTCATTTTGCATTGGAGGTAGAAGGTAAGAAGACCTTGATGAAGAAGGCATGGACAATCTTCAAAGAAGGTGTAAAGGAATATGATTTGGCAAAGTTTGGAGCCTTTGTTCAGGCAAACATGAACCTTTTTCCCAAGGAGATAGGAGCTAGGCTAGTAGAGATTGGTCAGGGAATAATGTATTTATTCCATTGTTCAGTGATGGTTGTGCATACCTGGAGTTCATTCTCCTTATGTAATTTTTATTTTCATGGAATATAATGGGTACTGCTCCCTAGGCAGAACTTGCTTTAAAAAAAATAAATCATAAGCAACCTTTTAGAGTAAAGTATTAATTTTATTAATTAACTTTACTCCCTTCTTAAGATGTC
Source organism: Chamaecyparis obtusa (assembly GCA_027943335.1). Classification (NCBI taxonomy): domain Eukaryota; kingdom Viridiplantae; phylum Streptophyta; class Pinopsida; order Cupressales; family Cupressaceae; genus Chamaecyparis; species Chamaecyparis obtusa. Next base: position 109,090 of record BSBK01003659.1, on the reverse strand, counting down.
AACTTTTTTGCTTTAGTTGTTTATATTTAAACACACATGCACTAGTTGATTTAAACTTATGCACTAGTTGTTTTAAATATAAACTTGCATGCATTAGTCATGTAATAGTTAAACTAATTATTACATGCACTGGGGTTTTCCTTTTCAAGGCTTTCGATCTCTTTTGTAAGGATGATCCATTGTACATTTAATTCATTCATTATTTAAGGATATTTTCTTCTTCATTTTTTTGAGTCAAACCCTTGCCCTCTTCTTGTCTCTACTTCCTTGTAATAGGTTTTTGTATGCAGGTGATCTTCAGGTTTTGTGGATTTGTATTGCTCAAATCCTACATGGTATTAGAGCCTAATCTGCTACAGCTTGTTCACATTTGAAGGATTCAAATTGGGCCCTTTTGGTTATTTTTTATTGAAATTAAGGGGTCCCTAAATTTTGGTGCACTTTGAGCTCAAACAACCCTCACCGTTGAGGTCGTAGCGCCCAAAAACCCCTATTTCAATATATGGCATGTCCAATTTGGACAAATTTGTAATTTGGGGCTTTTTTGTACCAAATGCTTAACATACTTGCTAAGACGAAACTTGTATGGATTGACAAATTTTTCGGGGTAAAATTTGTACAATTTAGCACGTAAATCAAGAGAAAAATTTTGTTGTCTGGAACATAAACTAAGACCCCCAAAAAATGACAAGCAAATCGAGACAAAAATCTGAAATGCCTTGCACAAATCCCGAGGCACGGATGTGATTTTGCAAAAAAAAATAAAAATCATTTTGCCCGGTGATGGCCATTTGGCCGTCAAATTTAGGCGAGCGAATGCAATTTTAGCCCCTGGTCATATGGCGACCAGGGGCCCAGAATTTTAGCCCTAGGGTACTTGCATGCTGTGACGGCCATTTGGCCATCAGTTTTAAGCCCGTGAAGTGCTGACGTCAACACATCTAGACACTATTTTGGGCCCTCTGTAGCACTCGGTGGTTTTTTGCTCATAACTTGACCATAGGGTGTTAAAATCAGACAAACGAGATATCGTCGGAAAGCTAGTTCCGAGCTCTACCTGGATCTTAAAGTTTGAATTTCTAATTTTTCTTTTTTGATTGTTTTTTTTACTGCCAACGCCAGATGTTCAGTTTTGCACTCCGGAAGCTCTATCTTGCACATCCAGACTCCATTTTTGGAAAGTGAGATATCATTGGAAAGCTTGTTCTGAGAGCTTCCTAGTGTTGTGAGTCATTTTCCTAGATTCTGCTCCAAGTACATTTTATTCATTTTTTTGCATTTTTGCACTCTGGTGGATATCTTGGATGTTATAGGTCCTGGGATCTCTTCCCTTTAGGGGATGACTCTTCTTAGGCTGTTCTTTTGTTTTGTTAACCTTCTTTCTTATTTGAGCAGTGTATACTTCAGTTTTGTAGGATTCTTTTATGCACATGCACTGAGATAAAGTGTCATTCTATTGCATGCTTGGAATCTTGAACATGTTTGTGCTATTTGTACTTGCACTCCATTATAAAGTGCCATGGGGGGGTTTGATGTTTGCCTTTATTTTTCATCTACCTTTGTCAAGTGAGTGTTCCTTCCAGGACATTA